>CAUYRH010085386.1:0-19418 GCA_963574655.1 Perodicticus potto
CGCCTGTAGTCCCAGCTACTTAGGAGGCGGAGGCAGGAGACTCGCTTGAGCCCAGGAATTGGAGGTTGCTGTGAGCTGTGATGCCACAGCACTCTCTCCAGGGTGACAGCTTGAGGCTCTGTCTCAAAAAAAAAAAAAAAACAAAATGTGAGAAGAGACATGAAGTCAGCCCATGCTGTTGGGAAAGTTGCAGAGAAACTTGCTTGAAGCAGGGCTGCCACAAACCTTCAATTTTGTAAAAGTTAATTATCTGCAATAAAATGAAGTACACTTGTGCTTATCTTGAAAACACTAACTAATTTGCATATGATTTAATAAATAAAAGGATATGACAAAGGAATATTACAGAATTCTACCTGAGTAGCTGGGATTACAGGCGCCTACCACAACTCCTGGTTATTATTATTATTTTTTTTTTAGAGACAGGGTCTCGCTCTCATTCAGACTAGTCTTGAACCTGTGAACTCAGGCAATCCACCCACCTTGGCATCCCAAGAATCCTATGATTACAGGTGTGAGCCACCATGCCCAGTCTGTTCTTCTATTTTTAGTAGAGATGGGGATCTTGCTCTGGCTCAGGCTGGTATAAAACTCCTGAGCTCAAGTAATCCACTCACCTCAGCTTCTCTGAGTGCTAGCATTATAGGTGTGAGCAACCAGCCCAACCTAATTTTTCTATTTTTAGTAGAGACAGGGTCTCACTCTTGCTCAGGCTGATCTAGAACTCCTGAGCTCAGGTGATCCACCTACCTCGGCCTCCCAGGGTGCCAGGATTACAGGTATAAGCCACTGCACCCAGCCTTACAATTCATTTTTAAAAACAGGTTAAACAGGCACCCACAGTGAGGTCTGACACACAGTAGGAATTCAGGGCAGATTTGTAGAAAGAATGAATGTAGAACAAGAGGGGTGCTGGCGAACCCAGCCAAATCTCTTCTCTTTCTTACCTGAGGAATATCCTCGCATAGATCTTTTGATAGAAATAAAACAAGGTGAAAAGCCTTCATGGCTTGGCGCCCGTAGCTCAGTGAGTAGGGCGCCGGTCACATACACTGAGGCTGGAGGATTTGAACCTGGCCCTGGCCTGCTGAACAACAAAGACAACTGCAACCAAAAATAGCCGGGCGTTTTGGCAGGCACCATAGTCCCAGCTACTTGGGAGGCTAAAGCAAGAGAACCACTTAAGCCCAAAAGTTTGAGGTTGCTGTGAGCTGTGATGCCATGGCATTCTACTGAAGGTGACATAGTGAGACTCTGTCTCAAAAAAAAAAAAAAAAAAAAAAAGAAAGGCCTTCATGTTCTTTCAAAGCCATGTAAGGACAAGACAATCCCGGAGGTGGCTTATTTGCTGGCTTGTGAGTTTGGATGAGCTGTGAGCTATAGGCCTGTGGGAGGGCAGGATAAGGCCTCCACCCCCTGGTGAAGAGGGAACCTCTAATCTCTAGACCTACAGAATAACCAGAACCCCAGATTTAGAATCCTCATTTCTCCAGCTTCCTTCCCTTCTTGAGAAGTAAATATTGATGTTTCTTATAGCCCCCAGAACCGGGACAATGGAACATTGGATACAGACGCATTGCCCACTCACTGAGTCTACAGGACTGGGTCTGCCAGCTTTCTGGATGTTCGGTGCAAAAAAAAAAAAAAAAAAAATTGGCCAGGCGTGGTGGCTCATGCCTGTAGTTCCAGCACTTTGGGAGGCTGAGGTGGGAGGATCATTTGACATCAAGAGTTGGAGACCAGCCTGGTCAAAATAACAAGACTCTGTCTCTATAAAGAAAAAGAAATAAAAATTTTCAAAAAAACACAAGTTAACTCTCCATCCTCAGAACCCAAATTATATGATTCATAGGCAACCCTGCTATGGGTTGCCTAAGAAAGGACACAAAATGGATAAAACGCACAGCAAAGTGCCAGAAGCATTGCAAGTGTTTCTGGAACAAATTCCTTCTTTGCCTGGTTATGTAGTCCAGATTCTCAGTTTCTGAAGAAAATCATTTCCTATGATATAAACATCCAAGGAGCAAAGAGCGTAGGAGGTGTGGGACCATTGCTCAGTGCAGATATTTGTTCTTTGTTTTTTGTTTGGGGCAGCGTTGTCTAGGCCATCGTACAGTGACACTGTCACAGTTCACTGAAACCCCCAACTCCTGGGCTCAAGCCATCCTCCTGCCTCAGCCTCCCACATAGCTGGGACTACAGGTGTGCACCATCACACCTGGCTATTTTTTACACTTGATCTTAGCCAAAAGGCGGAGAAGCAATACCTGGCTATTTTTTAATTTTTTTGTGGGGATGGGATCTTGCTATGTTGCCCAGTCTAGCTGAAAACTCCTGGCCTCAGACATCCCTCCCTGCCTCTGCCTCCCAAAGGTCTGGGATTACAGGTGTTAGCCACCACACTCTGCCTCAAGTCAAATTAAAATCAAGCTCCAAAAGGCTATAAAGTAATTCCGCCTTTCCTTTGTTTATGACAACTTACCAAAAGCCCCTTTCAGAGAGTAATTGTGGGATAGTGGTGGCTCACTCCTGTAATCCTAGCATTCTGAAAGGCCAAGGTGGGAGGATCCCTTAAGCTCAGGAGTTTGAGACCAGCTTGAAAAAGATCAACACTCCATCTCTGCTAAAAATTAAAAAATTAGCCAGGTGTTCTGGCAGCTGCCTATAATCTCAGCTACTTGGGAGACTGAGGCAAGAAGATCACTTGAGTCCAGGAGTTTGTGGTTGCCCTGAGCTAGGCTGATGACACAGCACTCTAGTCTGGGGCAACAGAGGGAGACTAGTCTCTTTAAAAAAAGAAGAAGAAGAAAGTAATTCTGCCTCAGAGAAGCAGAAAACTCCCCTCCCTCCCTCCAAGCTTCTAGTTCTCCTCCTTGGGTGTGATGGTTAAAGACATATCCACCATGGTAGTTTCTGTTACTTCCATCTAGTTTCTTCTTTTTAAGCAACTGTGTGGATTTGACAACCAGCAATTAGAAGAACCCAGACGAATGCAAGTCTCTTGCTCCAATTTTATTTCCTGTGCTCTAGTAAAACAAAGCTCCTCATCAGTCTGGCATAGATGGCACTCCCACCACCGCCTCCACCCCCACTCAAAATAAAAGGATCCCTTGGATAGGGCTTTACAGCTTTCAAAACACTTTCACATGTTCAAGTCTCGAAGGCAGGGCAAGCAGAGCGCATGCCCCAGGTGGGCTCACCTAAGCGCCCACCGCTGTTCCTCTTTGGCCCAGGCCCTAGCATGATGCCGAATTCAGTCCAAATAAAATCACACTTCATGGCTTGGCGCCTTGAAGCTCAACGGGCTAAGGCGCCAGCCACGTACACAAGAGCTGGCGGGTTCGAATCCAGCCCGGGCCCACCAAACAACAATGATGGCTGCAACCAAAAGATGGCTGGGCATTGTGGCAGGCGCCTGTAGTCCCAGCTACTTGGGAGGCGGAGGCAAGAGACTCGCTGGAGCCCAGGAATTGGAGGTTGCTGTGAGCTGTGATGCCACAGCTCTCTATCCAGGGTGATAGCTTGAGGCTCTGTCTCAAAAAAAAAAAAAAAAAAATCACACTTCATATTTGTGGACCTTCTTCATTTTGCAAACACCTTCTCAGAATAGCATCTCATCTGATTATCATAGTCCTCCATTTGGGGTTGGCAGGGTGGGAATTCACATCCCTTTCTTTTAAGGATAAAAGAAACTAAAGCTCTGACTGATTTTCCCAGGCCCAACGCCTCTGACATGTAGCCCTTCTAAGAAGCTCTCATCAGAACTTCAACTGTGGCCACCACAAATGACAGAACAAAGAGAGCTAAAATTTACAGAATGTCTTTTGTGATCCAGGCAAGGCAAAGCATCTTGTGCATTGTACACCAGAAGGTAGAAAGGAAGTGATTATCTTTACTGCTGTTTGGATTCCCAAGGATGTCAATCAAAACACGCCTTTGGGGGCCAGAAAGGTCGTTCTGGAAATATAGAAAGTGAGAGCCAGTGGGACAAGATGAAATCACATGAAATAGAGGACAATACAATCTAATCCACATTTAAAACCTAAATGAGTAGGCAGAATTATGGTAAACCAAAGGAGAGCTAAGAAGGAAGATTTAGTACACACTGTTCAATATGGCAGCTGTTACCTACCTGTGGCTACTGAGTGCCTCAAATGTGGCTGGTCCCAACTGAGATGTGCTAGTATTGATTATATGCTGAAATGATAATGCTTTGAATATGTCAGGCTAAAGAACTTATTTAAATTAATTTCATTTGTTGTTACTTTGTTAATGTGGCTACTAGAAAATTTCAAATTACAGGTGAGACATTATATTTCCGTGGGGACAGGGCTAATTTTGAATAATGATCAGTCATCAACATGTTATCAATGCCTAATTAAATGGCACAGCAAAGTGCCAGAAGCATGGCAAGTGTTTCTGCAAAAAAATGCTAAGCCTTTTATGTGCATACCTTTAATTAATTTTTGCGTCATCTCCACAATTTCATTTATTCTGTTTTATAGATGAGGAAGCTGCTGCTTTTAAAGAGTTAAGTATATAGCTATTATTAATAAAAAGGACAAGTTAAAACTATGTTGTGGAGGCCGGGTACAGTATAATCACACCAGTAATCTTACCACTCTGGGAGGACAAGGCATGAGGATTGTTTGAGGTCAGAATCTCCAGACCAACCTCAGCAAGAGTGAGACCTGTCTTTCCCCCCAAATAGAAAAACGTTAGCAAGTTGTGGTGGCACTCACCTGTAATTCCAACTACTCAGGAGGCTAAGGCAGGAGGATCCCTTAAACCCAGGAGTTTGAGGTTGCCATGAGCTATAACGACGCCACTGTTCTAGAGACCCAGGGTGACAGAATGAGAATATCTCAAAAACAAAATAAAACAAAAAACAACCTTGGGATGTTGGGATGGAAAGTGTTTACAATAAATTGTTTTTTTAAAAATAATGATTGCCCATTATCAAAAAGATAAACTATACCTACATAAATTATTTTAAATAAGACATTAAAGTGACCCAGCTATAGCTGACTATAGAGCCAGGACATGAACCCTGGGCCTATGTCAACTCCCAAGTTCATCCTCTTACCTAAGGGAGACAATAGAGGCAAAGAGGTTTTGGAGGACATAGGCCAACTCTCACTCATGTCAGGTCTTTACAATATCCCTGGAAGGTGGCCAGGCAGTATCTGCTTGAATACTGCCAGTAAAGAAAAGTTCATTACCTTCCTAGGCAGCATTCACCATTATTGGCAGCTGCTTATTAGAGTTCTCCTCCATCAAATAAGGATAAATATGTTCAATCCTAAAATCTGCTCTTGAGTTCTGGATCTTCACAGAGAGGTTAGCCCCCTTAAGCAAGGCCAAAAGGATGTGCTGACTTGCTCTGGTCCCTAAGCAGAGACTCAAGGTGCAGGCACGGCAGGTTCCACACTGTTCCATGGGAAGGGAATGCTGGTCCACCTACTTCTCCACTGTTTCCTCCGCAGATGACCAGGGTATCCTGCAGACTGGCTCAGGTAAATCTTGCCAGCAGGGCTCTGTGCACTGCTTCCATAATGTGGTTTTAGGGCCACAGCTGCAGCAAACACTTAAATTTCCATTCATGGTAAGGCCTCCCAGCCCTGAAAGGATAATTATCTGCCTGCTGAGCTGATAGGATCCCATCTGGTGAAAGCTGAATGCTGTTTCTTTTCAGAAAAGGCAAGCTCCTGGCCTGGCTTTGACAGATTCCCTCAGCTACTGTAAGGGGAAAAAAAATCACCAAGGTGGAGGGGGACTGGGGAGAAGGTCTAGAAAGGAAAAGAAGATGAATATGGGATGCTAATGAATTCCTGTGATCTCACTCTCTCTTCTTCCAGTACATGCTCCTCTGCAGAAATTGGTGAGGCTGCCTTGCCAGCTGGAAGCTGAAAATGTGCCCAGGTAGACAGAACCTCAAGTCCTAAGACAGCCTGTGAAATGCTGGCTGCCCGCTGACAGGTGAATGTCTAGGATCGAAAACAAGAGGGACCCGCAAATGGGACTCTCCTTGGCATCGTATTCCAGGGGTCTGCTTTTCTGGTCTGTGCCTCTGTCCTTACAGCCCCCTCAGAGCCATGAATCCAGGAACAAGCCCTACCATTGCCCCCTTCCCTTCTCTTCTCCACTTTCCACATCAAAAAATAATAAAAGCAATGCCCTCCAGGAGTTTTCGGTAAAGAGTCTGCAGTCTATAATTTGATCCCCAGTTCCATTTCACCTACTGAGTCTGTGGCAGGCCCTGAATGTGGTTAGGACTACAGGCCAACCATCTGCTGGTAACCAGGATTGCGGCTGATCCTAAAGGTTGGTATGTTAGTCTGTTTTATGCTGCTAAAGCTGAATACCACACACTATTATTCATAGTAATTTATTTGGGGCCGGGAGCGGTGGCTCATGCCTGTAATCCCAGCACTTGGGAGGCCAAGGTGACGGATTGCCTGAACTCACAGGTTCAAGACCAGCCTGAGCCAGAGCTGGCTCTGTCTCTAAAAATAGACAGGCATTGTGGTGGGTGCCCAGCCACTTGGGAGACTGAGGCAAGGAAATCACGTAAGCCCAGGAGTTTGAAATTGCTATGAACTTTGACCACATGGTACTCTACCAAAGGGGACAAGTGAGACTCTGTCTCAAAAAAAAAAAAAAAGGCATTTATTTGGCCCATAGTTCTGGAGGCTGGGAAGTCAAGGAGCATGGCGCTAGCATCTGGTGAGGGTCTTTATGCTGTGCCATCCATGGTAGAAGGCGGAAGTCCAAGAGAGTATAGGAAAAGTGAGCAAGAAAGGGTCAAATTTGCTTTCATAACAACTCACTCTCTCAATAAAAAACCCACTTCCACACAACAACACAAACCCACTCACAAGAGCAAATCCCCATGATCTATACAATCACAGTGGCAATTAAATTTTTTTTTTTCGGAAACAGAGTTTTACTCTGTCACCTTGGGTAGAGTGCTATGTCGTCATAGCTCACAGCAATCTCAAACTCTCAGGCTCAAGAGAGTCTCTTGCTTCAGCCTCCTGAGCAGCTGGTACTACAGGTGCCGGCCACAACGCCTGTCTAGTTTTTCTATTTGTAGTAAAGAAGGGGTCTCGCTCTTGCTCAGGGTGGTCTTCAACTCCTGAGGTCCAGCAATCCACCAGCCTTGGCCTCCCTGAGTGCTAGGATTACAGGTGCGAGCAAATGCACCTGGCCAAAATTAAATTTAAACATGAGTTTTGAAGGGGCCATTCCAACCATAGCAATTGTTATAACTAGCATGGTTCAGCTCAAGTAAAGCCATAGCGGCATTACTGACATTACTATAGCTAATCATATTCCAGGCTTTCCCCTAAGTGTTTTGTATACCTGCAACAAACTTGTGAGCCAAGAATTATTAACGTTTTACAAACGTGAAAACTGGCTCGAACAACTTAAATAGCAAGGTTATCTAGACAAAACATGGCAGCGAAGGAATTTGAACCCATGTCTCTCCTGCTTTAAAATCTGTGCTTGAAAAAACAAAACCATAGGCGGTGCCTATGGCTCAAAGGGGTAGGGCGCCTGTGGCTCAAAGGGGTAGGGCGCCAGCCCCATATGCCGGAGGTGTGGAGTTCAAACCCAGCCCCAGCCAAAAACTGCAAAACAAATAAAAAATAAATAAAATAAAAAACAAAACTAAATTTATATTATAGACAAAAATTTTTTTTTTCTTTTTGAGACAGACTCTTGCTCTTTTACCTGGGCTAGAGTGCCATGGTCTCAGCCTAGCTCACAGCAACCTCAAACTCCAGGGCTCAGGCAATCTTCCTGCCTCCACCTCCCAAGTAGCTGGGACTATACGCATGAGACACCATGCCCAACTAATTTTTCTAATTTTTGTTTTTTGAGACAGAATCTCACTCTGTTGCCCTGGTAGAGTGCCATGGTATCATCATAGCTCACAGCAACCTCATTCTCTTGTGCTCAAGCAATCTTTTTGCCTCAGCCTCCCAAATAGCTGGGACTACAGATTCCCACCAAGATGCCCAGGTAGTTTTTCTATTTTTTTTTTTTTTTTTTTTTGAGACAGAGCCTTAAGCTGTCACCCTGGAGAGAGTGCTGTGGCATCACAGCTCACAGCAACCCCAATTCCTGGGCTCAAGCGAGTCTCCTGCCTCCGCCTCCCAAGTAGCTGGGATTGCAGGCGCCCGCCACAACGCCTGGCCATTTTTTGGTTGCAGCTGTCATTGTTGTTTGGCGGGCCTGGGCTGGATTCGAATCCGCCAGCTTAGGTGTACGTGGCTGGCACCTTAGCCCGCTGAGCCACAGGCGCCGAGCCAGTTTTTCTATTTTTAATAGAGAGAGGATCTCACTCTTGCTCAGGGTGGTCTAGAATTCCTGACCTCAGGCAATCCACCTGCCGCAGCTTCTCAGAGTGCTAGGATCACAGGCAGGAACCATCAGGCCCAGCCTAATTTTTTCTATTTTTAGTAGAGATGGGATCTCACTCTTGTTCAGGCTAATCTCAAACTCCTAAGCTCAAGCGATCTTCCTGCCTCAGCCTCCCAAAGTGCTAGGGTTACAGTGCAAGGGTTACAGTGTGAGCCACCGTGACTAGCCCTGTTCTTTGAGACAGAAAAATGACAAGATTTACATCACCCCCACTGGAGAATAAAGAATTTTTTTAGCTGCCTGTGCCATTTCCGTGCAATGTGGAGAGGGCACAGTCATTGTCTGCTGATTCCAAGAATGCCCATCCGGAAACCCCTGCAGTGCTGATCTGCTCACCTGGCCACACGGAACAACCCTTTTCTGCATGTTGCCCTTGAGTAACAGCTACTGATCCACAAAGGGAACCTGCTAGAAGACGTTCCCTCGCCATCTCAGAACTTGTTTCATTGTCGGCTGCCGTGTGTACATGGAATAATATTAACACTGAGCACCCCTACTATGTGTCAGACACTGAGCTCAGCATTTCCATACGTGCTAGAAACCTAACACTCGGGTTTCTTAAAATTTTGATTCGATTTTTGTAGTTTGGGTTTCCATTTGGCTTGACATTCCATCCTCTGTTGGAATATTATGGAAGAGACAATAGTTCCTCTAGGGGCTGAACGCATCCTTTATATGTGTGTGTGTGTGTGGAAGCCACCCTGAGAATCACCCTAGGCAGTACCAAAACTAGCATATGGTTTCTGCCCCACCCTGCCCTATCCTGCCATGGAAGAAACCTCACTTGAGTCTACAAAAACTTAGTGCTCTCCTTCTCCTGTGCCACAGGGCTTGTGATCCCCATCCTAAGGAGCTTGGGAGTCTACCAGGATGGATAAGACAAATTACACAAAGAAGTAGATCTCCTCGGCAGAGGATACAAGAGGATACCATCACAGCAGATTAGAAATAACACCACATGGGGCAACATTGAAAGACAATAGTAGCAACATGTTGCTGGCAAAATCAGGAAAGTGTTGGGCTTGTGGCATGTGAGATGTAGATTGTTACCCAGAACTCCAGGCAGTTTGCTCTACCCAGCCATGGACTATGGACTCTAGAGGCCACCTACTGGGTTCTACCCTCCAAGGCCTCCTTCTTACAGTGATGCTGGTGATGGCTCTTACTGTGGGTGGCAGGCTTTGGTCCCATCGGCCTTTCTTTGATGAGTCCCTGACTGCTTTGGGCCATCTGTCCTTTGCTGGTGCAGATGGCGCTTGGGGTTTGCTTGGTAACCCCAGAAAGCTGGGAGAGGCTGTAGCGCTCTGTCTCCAGCAAATGATTTGCTCCTGAAATCACCGGTTTTGTGCCACAGTGAGTCGGACGTGCTGCTGGAGGGAAGAGTTATACCTGTTGAAGTCAGGGCTGAAGACAGACCCATGATTAGGCAGAGAGATGGGGGAGGGAGCTATAAGAAGAGGGGCACTGGGACAGGAACAAGGCATTTTCAGAGAACTCCAAATAGAGGAATTCTCTGGAACTATGGAGAGTAGAAGGGGAGAGAGGACCTTGGAGATGCATCTGGAGAAGGAGGCTGGGAAATTTGGTAAAAACATGCTGAGGACTTACACAGGCAGTGGAGAGCTGACGAAAGAGCCTAGGAAAATTGTCACCAGGCCTGAAGAATGTTAACCTGCACAAGAAATACCAGGGATTGGAAGGGAGTTAAAAACGGAGGCCAGGAGACCAGCCAGAAGGCCCTGAGCGCACACGCCACTGTAGCTGTGGCTCTGTTCTCCGCAGCCCCCACTGGAATGTGAGACTTCTGAAATACGCCCCCTACTGGCTCTCTACACCTTGGGAATGGGCCTTTATTTTTTGTTTTTATTTTTCCAGTGCCTGACACAAAGTAGGTGCTTCATTAATATTTGTCAAAAGGGAGAGAGGGAAGGAAGAGAGGGAGTAGGAGGACGGGAAGGAAGAACAATAAAGGAAGGCAGACCTGTGACGGGCCGTGGTGCTGGTTCGGGGGAGCCAGCTAACGGAGGCCTTTCTGCAGGGGAGTAAACGTCAAAGTGGGGGAGCCACAGATATTTCAGTAAGAGGATCTATAGGACTTGGCGAGTGACTGGATGTGGGAGGAAAGCAAGAGCAAGGAATCCTAATGACTGGGAGAACGATGGGGCCATAAATAGAAATAAGACGAACAGGAGCAGAAGTGGGTTGGAGGGGAAAGGCGGAAGAGGATGCTTTTCATTTTGGATGTTTTGAATTTCAGGTGCTAACAGGGTGCCCCAAGTAGCTGCTCAGCCAGCAGCTGGACAGGTGGAGAGGCCGCTCTGGAGGGAGGTCAGTGCTAAATAAATGCACAGATTGGGGAAGGGTTTGCAAAGAGGACCTACGGGCAATCCTGGGAATGGGTGAGATCACCCAGCAGGGAAGGGAGGAAATAAGAGGCAGGAGGACAGAGGAGGAATGCCAGCACTTGAGGGAAGAGAACAAGCAACTTTTGGAAAAAGAAAAGGAAAATCAGGCAAGTGCCAGATCCTGATAGCCAGGAGGAATATTTCAAGCAGGGAGAGGTTATGAGCTGAGCCAGATGCTTCAGAGGTCAAGTGAGGCCCAAGCCGGAGAAAGATTCCACAATCTAGCAGCAATAGGAGGTCGCAAGAGTCCTCAGAGGGCACTTGACTGTGGCGCTGATGGTGAGACCCAGACTGTGCCAGTTAAGAGAGAAGTGGGTGGTGAGAGCGGGAGGCAGCCAGCTCAAACACTCACTCTCTGAAGGGCTTTGGCAGCAACGGGGGGAAGAACAAGAGAAGCATGGCTCAAGGGGGAGGCGAGTTGGAGGAAGACGTGTTTTTAAAATGGGTGAGTCCGGAACAGAATTGTGGGCAGAAGAGAAGGAAACAGTGAGATGGAAAAGGAAGGAGACAGAGGGCATTTGGGGGAGCAGAGAAGGCCCCAGAGAAGGAGAGGGAATTCAAGAGAGCACATTTTGAAAAAGCATACAAATCAAAGAAGCACGGAAGTAGTGATAGTAAGTCCTTGTATTTAAAAGCAGTGAAATGCAATCTACAAAGCATTTTTATATGCTTTATCTCATTTAATCCTTTTTTTTTTTTTTTTTTTTTTGAGACAGAGCCTCAAGCTGTCACCCTGGATCCCCTAGAGTACTGTGGCATCACAGCTCACAGCAACCTCCAATTCCTGGGCTCAAGTGAGTCTCCTGCCTCCGCCTCCCAAGTAGCTGGGACCACAGGCGCCCACCACAATGCCCGGCCATTTTTTATTTGCAGCCATCGTTGTTGTTTGGCGGACCCGGACTGGATTCAAACCCACCAGCTCAGGGGTATGTGGCTGGCGCTTTAGCCCGTTGAGCCACAGGCGCTGAGCCACTCATTTAACCCTTTTAAGGGATATATTACCTCTATTAAAATGCAAGGAGGAGGCCAGATGCAGTGGCTCACACCTATAATCCCAGCACTCTGGGAGGCCAAAGCAGGTGGATTGCATGAGCTCACAGGTTCGAGACCAGCCTGAGTCAGAGTTAGAGACCCTGTCTCTAAAAATAGCCAGGTGGGGTGATGCCTGTGGCTCAAAGGAGTAGGGCCCCAACCCCATATGCCAGAGATGGCGGGATCAAACCTGGCCCCGGCCAAAAAAAAAGATAAAAATAGCCAGGCATTGTGGTGGGCACCTGTAGTTCCAGCTACTTGGAGGCAAGAGAATCGCTTGAGCCCAAGAGTTTGAGGTGGCTGTGAGCTATGATGCCACAGCACTCTACTGAGGGTGACAAAGTGAGACTATGTCTCAAAAAAAAAAAAAAATACAAGGAAGGTAAATGATTTACCCAAGATTGCCAGATAATCAATAGAAAAACTTGGGATCAAAGAGTTACTCAAGAGACATGCAGCTGGCACAGTGACTCATGCCTGTAATCTGAGCATTCCGGGAGGCTGAGGCAGGTGGATTGCTTGAGTTCAGAAACTCAAGATCACCCTGAGCAGGAGCGAGACTCAGTCTCTACTAAAAAGAGAAGAAAAAAAATAACTAGCCAAGTGATCAGGTGGGCACCTGTAGTCACAGCTACTTGGAAGGCTGAGGCAAGAAGATTGCTCGAACCCAGGAGTGTGAGGTTGCTGTGTGATAGGATACCACGCCACTTTACCCAGGGTGACAGAGAGAGATTGTCTCAACAAAAAAGAGAAACATGCATTGATAAAGTGCCTGCAGTGTCAGTACCGTGTTGAGTACTGAAGGTCCCAAAGAGAATGAGAAATGGCTCCTGCCCTCAGGGAGCTCACAGTCCCGGAGACTGAGCTCCACTCTACTGACAAACATACTCCAAAACATGAATGTGGGCAGAGGAGGGCACTAACTCAGACCAAGGAAGGGAGAGAGGTAGGATGCAAGGAAGGCTGTCAAGAAGAGGTAAAGTTCGAGCTGAGTCTAAAAGGACAGACAAACTAAAACAATCTAGCTGCAAAGTGGGTACAGGAGGAAAGACATTCCCAGCAGCGGAAGTGGTATGCAGAGCCTGGGGCCTTTGGGACCTGTGAGCAGTTCACTGTGTTGGACTGTGGGGTGGGTGTGGCTGGTGAGTGTGCCAAGATGGAGCAGGGGAACATGGCAGGGCTACTCTGACTTTTGTCCTTTCCTTAAACCAGTGAAGGGTTTTAATCAAGGGAATGGTATCATCAGATTTGCCTTCTAGAATAATTATTCTGGAGGTCCCTGGAGGCAGCATGGATGAGGGTTAGAGGAGGATGTTGGGGGAAGCAGGGACACCAGTTAAGATGCAAATATAGTGGCCTGGGCAGGAGAGGGTGAGGGCCTGGTCAGGCGCAGTGGTATTTGTAATAGAATATGGAATGGATGTCCTTCTGTCTATGAAGACAGATCTAGCCAGCCTTGGAGGAAGAAGAAGATAAGGAAATAAGGAAAGGCAGGGTCTAGGATGATTCTCTTCTTCTACCAAAAAGAGATGTAGATAATGAAGGGAGTAGAGTTGGGTAGAAAATAAGTTCAGGACACGTTGGATTGAGAGCCTATAAGACATCCAGGTGCAGGTGTCCAGGAAGCAGTGGCATATAGGTATCTAGAGCTACCAGGAGAGGATGCTCTAGACTCTACCTTCATGAGTCATCAGCATTGGTAGTGATTACAGCCACTGGTGAGGGGGGTTTGGAGGGAGAAAAGGAAAGGGTCTATCACACAGCCTTGAGGAGCACTGGCTTAGACGGAGTAGGTGAAAGAGAAGAGACCTGAGAAGGAGAGGTTGAAGAGGTAGGAGAGAAAAAAGGGAGAGAGTGATGTCTAAGAAGACAAAGAAATCCAGGGGCTCACATGAGAGAGCAAGAACCATCTTTGATTGCTTTCATGGAGAGGGGAGGTGGTTCCCCCAGCCTGCTCAGAGAAGGCTTTAGGAAATAGGAGAAAAGTAAGAAGATAAAGTCCCTTTCGAACTGAGAAATGGAAAGTTGAGTTCCTCTCCCCTCCTCTTTGCTTGACTCATGCTGCAATAATCAGTCCATTCACAGAAAATAAAGCATGATATTTGCCAAAATGTGGAGAATCAGATGTTCAAAATGTTTCAGACACGCTGAAAATGGAGACCATCCAGCGTGATCATGCTGTCCTTAAAAATGTCCCTTTGATAAACATTAAACTGTTCTGTTTACCAAAAACATTAACAAGGAAAATAAACAACAGGGCTATTTAGGAGTATTTGAAAATTGAAGTTTAAACCATAAGAGAAAACAAGCAGAAAAAAAAAAATCCCGAACTGAGCATTGCAGACCTCAGCTGTC
Organism: Perodicticus potto; assembly: GCA_963574655.1. Taxonomy (NCBI): domain Eukaryota; kingdom Metazoa; phylum Chordata; class Mammalia; order Primates; family Lorisidae; genus Perodicticus; species Perodicticus potto. The sequence goes on from CAUYRH010085386.1 coordinate 14,223, forward strand.
CTTGAAATCTTTTCTTTCGCCTAACGTTACATAATTCTTCATCAGCCAAAGAGATCAGTTTCACATGCTAAAAATCACTATGTATGTGTCATACTTCAAGGGCAGGATATGGAAAGGAAATAATATAAAGAGATGTAAAAAGATTTGGGAACCAAAGCACAGAGAGGCCTGGAGAATTGTCTTGAGAAACTTTTAGGATTATTATTGAAAAATATGTAATACAGACCTCCATTTCAGATGATATCGTTGATCCAGCACCCTGTTAACTGAAGAAAATGACCAGGTTCATACATTTGGAAAGGAGAGCTTTATTTCTCATAAAGGGCTGCAGCCTGTGGGTGGCCATTCTAACAGTCTGAAAAGCAGAACCCCAGCCAGAAGCCAGGAATATGTGCTTCAGGACAGGAACAATGGGAACAGGAATTTATTATACTGAGCTGAATGGGAAAATATATATATTTAACAAGCTATAGGAGGAACCATAAATATTTGTGCAAAGAGAAATATAATCGCGCTTTATACACCTTTATGGGGTCCACGTTCAGAAAATGGCAGCCCTCTGGTGTCAAAAGGTAAAGCAGAGAACACAAAAATGCTCTCAGCACATGCTCCTTAGACTGGTCAAAACCACTCCATGATCAGTGGTCTCATATCAGGAAAGAACACTGATGTGGATCATAAGATTGTTTTTTGTTCAGCCCTTAGGAAAAAAAGCCTGATGGCCATTAGCAAGGGAGCGGGTATAATGAATCAGGTCTGACCTCCCATCCTGTCATGGCTGGGAACACAGTTTTAAGGTTTCTGCTTAGTCCCCTGGTTGAAGAGGGGGTCTGTTCTGTCAGCAAAAGGCTTAAGATTTTATTTTTGATCACAACTTTAATGGACATCCCCCCCTGCTGAAAACAACTAAAAATTCTAGATAAAATATTAAAAACATTTCTTCTAAATAAATGAATGAAAATAAGAAATAGTCAGCCAAAATCAATCCATAGAGATAAATGGAGTAATTGCCAAACCGATTAGCTTTCAGTTTTCAAGAACCTAAGGAGCTCCAGGGACATTCATGCAGGGTGCTGCTGGTCAGGCCCTAAAAGGCTGGGTGAGTCTATGCCATGACATCTGGAGATTGTTTATTCACTTCCAAGGCCTACTGTCGTAGATAAGTTAGGGAACTGGATTCCATGGTACAGGTCAAGGACCCAGGACACTGTGCTCCAGTGAAGTGTTAACTAACTGTGAGTTTAGTCTAGAGTAAAAATGCTTTGAAGATATAACTGCTTTAAGATAGGAAAATATTGTGTAACCTTATAGCCTATGAGGAGGAATCTGTTTACCATGCTGATTAATAACACTGATGTTATAACATGCTGATACTTTCACTATATAAAAGTAACAAAAAAACAACAGTTATTTCAGGAGATATCTTGATGTTCTCCAGAACTGCTGGCTTTTGTATAAACAAAAGTGAAACCGTTGACCTCTCATCCGCTTCTCTGTTGATTGGCTTGGGTAACAGACAGACTCCTTGGTCTGACAACATGCCCAAGATGGAGATTCTAACTAGATACCCTCCCATACAGGTGAGACCATAAAGCTACACCCTTATGGTTACACTAAACTAGAAATATATCTCACCCTCCACCTGGAGAGTCTGCAACCAGAATGGCCTTCCTTGGTTCTTGGTATAACATGAACATGAAAAAGAACTCTTGAAAATGTGTAACAAAAGCAAGTTCTAGGGGGTGCACAGTGGCTCACGCCTGTAATCCCAGCACTTTGGGAAGCCAAGGTGGATGGATTGCCTGAGCTCACAATTTTGAGACCAGCTTGAGTAAGAGCAAGACCCCATCTCTAAAAAATAACCAGGTGTTGCGGTGGGTACCTGTAGTCCCAGCTACTCAGGAGGCTGAGGCAAGAGGATCACTTGAGCTCAAGAGTTTGAGGTTGCTGTGAGCTATGACGCCATAGCACACTACCTAGGGCCACAAAATGAGACTCTGTCTCAAAAAAACAACAAAAAAACAGAAACAAAAGCAAGTCCTAACACAAATTTGCAGCTCAGATTCTTATTACTTGAATAATCTGAAAAGCCTCTAGCAGAGAATTTAATCCGAAGTGTTCCTAAGTGGCTAAAGTGCTAGAAGAAGCAAATGCAGTGCTCTCTAGAAGGACCCACCTATTTCTTAAATAGAATAGAAGCTCACAGTCAAAAATCACAAACCCCCTGGGAGGCGCCTGTAGCTCAAGCAGCTAAGGTGCCAGCTACATACACCAGAGCTGGTGGGTTCGAATCCGGCCTGGGCCTTCTAAACACTGACAACCACAACAACAACAACAAAAAATAGCGAGGGCTCAGCACCTGTGGCTCAATAGGCTAAGGCGCCAGCCATGTACACCTGAGCTGGCAGGTTTGAATCCAGCCCGGCCCGCCAAACAACGATGGCTGCAAACAAAAAATGGCTGGGCATTGTGGCGGGCACCTGTAGTCCCAGCTACTTGGGAGGCGGAGGCAAGAGACTCACTTGAGCCCAGGAATTGGAGGTTGCTGTGAGCTGTGATGCCATGGCACTCTCTCCAGAGCTTGAGGCTCTGTCTCAAAAAAAAAAAAAAAAAATAGCGAGGCATTAGGCGGGAGGCTGAGGCAAGACAACTGCTTAAGCCCAGGAGTTGGAGGTTGTTGTGAGCTGTGATACCACAGCACTTTACTCAGGGCCATAGCTCGAGGCTCTGTCTAAAAAAAAAAAAAATCACAAAACCCAAGAAACTAGCCACCATGAAGAAGAGGAGCAAAAGTAGGGATAAAAGGACCTGCAAAAACCTTGCATATAGCAATTATCAGAAACACTGAATGCCTAGTTTAGAGCTTTTAAGAAATAAAAATGGGAATTAATATTATGTGTGAAGGCTCGGTGCCTGTGGCTCAACGGGCTAGGGCGCCAGCCACGTACACCTGAGCTGGCGGGTTCGAATCCAGCCCCCGGGCCCGCCAAATAACAATGACAGCTGCAACCAACAAATGGCCGGGCGTTGTGGCGGGTGCCTGTGGTCCCAGCTACTTGGGAGGCGGAGGCAGGAGCCTCGCTTGAGACTAGGAATTGGAGGTTGCTGTAAGCTGTGATGCCATGGCACTCTATCCAGGGTGACAGCTTGAGGCTCTGTCTCAAAAAAAAAAAAATTATGTATGAATAGGCTCGACTCAGTGGCTCATGTCTATAATCTTAGCATGTTGGGAGCCAAGGCAGGAGGATCACTTTGGGTCAGGGGTTTAAGACGAATCTGAGCAACATAATGAGAACTCCATCTCTACAAAAAATGAGTAAAATTAGACAGGTGTGGTGGGCATGCCTATAGTCTCAGCTACTTGGGAGGCTGAGGCAGGAGGATCACATAAGCCCAAGAGTTTGAGGCTACAGTGAGCTATCATTATGCTACCATACTCCTGCTGGGGCAAAATAGCAAGACCCTGCCTCCAAAAACATACATAAATAATATAATATAATATCATCCTATGATATTAAAAAACTAACAAGAAGGGGTTGGGTGTGGTGGCTCATGTCTGTAATCCCAGCACACTGGGAGACTGAGGTGGGTGGATTGCCTGAGCTCACAGGTTCGAGACCAGTCTGAGCCAGAGTGAGACCCTGTCTCTAAAAATAGCTGAGCATTGTGGTGGGCACCTGTAGTCCCAGCTACTTGGGAGGCTGGGGCAAGAGAATCGCTTGAGCCCAAGAGTTTGAGGTTGCTGTGAGGTGTGGCACCATTTCACTCTACTGAGGGTGACAAAGTAAGACTCTGTCTAAAAAGAAACTAGCAAGAGTAGATACACTGCCATCCAGACCCCATGGGCCACAATGTAAGTCCAGCCCTGGCTCTGAGCTAGCCCATCACCTTGGGCCTCAACAAGTTGTTAGACTATACCTGTGCTTTTCTTTCGTACAGGCTTGTAGTTGTTTATATATTGGTTTCATATTAGTATTGAGTACATTGGATACTGCCCCCACCATTCTTGTGATACTTCTAGTAGAATGTGTTTCAACTCCATTCAGTTAAACATAAAAGATGTAAAGTCTCCATCTTTTCTTATGGGTGAGTAGAATCCCATGATATACATAATCCACAGTTTGTTAACCCATTCATGGGTTGATGGGTGCTTGGGTTGATTCCACATCTTGCGATTGTGAACTGAGTTGCAAAAAGCACTCTAGTGCAAATGTCCTTGTGGTAAAATGATTTTTTTTTTTCTGGGTAGATAGCTAGCAATGGGATTGTGGGATCAAATGGAAGGGCCACTTTTGAGAATTCTTTGAGAGTTCTTTGAGAATTCTCTATGCTTCTTTTCATAGAGGTTGTATTAGTTTGCAACCCCACCAGCAGTCCAAAAATATTTCCTTGTCCCCATGCCAGCATCTGCAGATTCAAGATATTGTCATGTGGTGATTGTACTCTTCCTTCAACTTTTATGTAGACCATAAATTTTTCATAATGAAAAGTTATTTTAAAAAAAGGAAAGCAGGGCTGCTCCTGTGGCTCAAAGGAGTAGGGCACCGGCCCCGTATATCAGATGTGGTGGGTTCAAACCCGGCCCCGGCCAAAAATTGTAAAAAAAAGAAAAGCAAGTAATGAAACTTACCATGTTAATAGAATAAGGGGAAAAGTCTTTGATAAAACTTAATATTTATTTAAATTTTTAAAAAGAAAAACTCATAAACAGTGGTGATATGTAGTATATAACCGCATTTGCTTTAAGATTTGAGACAAGGATGGTTAATGTTCTTTCTTTTTTTTTTTAATGTGCACTTAAGTGTTGACTGAGATGGTTAATTTTCTTTTTTCTTTTTTTTTTTTTTTTTTTTTAGAGACGGAGTCTTACTTTATCGCCCTCGGTAGAGTGCCGTGGCATTACACAGCTCACAGCAACCTCCAGCTCTTGGGCTTAGGCAATTCTCTTGCCTCAGCCTCCCTAGTAGCTGGGACTACAGGCGCCCGCCACAACGCCCAGCTATTTTTCTGTTTTGCAGTTCGGCAGAGGCCGGGTTTGAACCCGCCACCTTCGGTATATGGGGCCGGTGCCCTACTCAATGAGCCACAGGCGCCGCCCGAGATGGTTAATTTTCAATACTGTAGTGGAGGGCATCATGGTGAAGCAAGAGCAAATATAAAAATTGGAATGGAAGAAATAAAACTGTCATTATTCAT
>CAUYRH010085389.1:0-10697 GCA_963574655.1 Perodicticus potto
GGCACCTGTAGTCCCAGCTACTCGGGAGACTGAGGCAAGAGAATCCCCTAAGCCCAGGAGTCGGAGGTTGCTGTGAGCTGTGTGATGCCACAGCACTCCACCCAGGGCGATAAAGTGAGACTCTGTCTCTACAAAAAAAAAAAAATCTTTTAAATTTTTTCATATCTTCCTTGAAAAACTAGCAAAAGCAAAGTATTCACCAAAGCATATTTAAAGCTATACTAATCACATATACATTCAAGATAAAGTAATTATACTAATCTCCATAAAGTTGGCAGGATTTAAAATACTGCTAAAAGAGATAACACTGTATATAGATAGTAAATTATATTATTATATTCTCATGTTAAATCTTTAAAAATGTAAATTTAAGCATATTTTCTAAAATTAATAATTGGTTTTTTATTGGCGAGTCTACAGTCAATAATTGGTTTTTTATTCTACCTCATTACCAAATTTGGCAGATCCAAATTAAATAAACAAAAGCTATTAAGATTTGTTACCAACAAAAAAATCTGCTTATAAACATGGGCAACTACTTAATTCATTTAACAAATATTAATACAGTGGAACCTCTATAAGCTGACCAACAAAGGGACTGTAACAAACTGGTCAACACAAAGAATTTCCATTGAGTACACATTGTTCATGTCCAGGCTAGAAAATTAGGTCACTTAAGGAGGTGGTCAGTGTCGGGAGGTGACCAACTATGGAGGTCTTACTGTATTTATTGATTATCTAACAAGTGTCAAGCACTCTCTAAGGTTTTGAAATTTATCAATGAATACAAAAGACAAAGAAATCCTGCTCTCATGGAGCTTACACTCTAATACCCAAATTTACCCCTCTTTGGTTCCACTTTTATATCAAAAAAAGGAGAGAAGTATTGGACCTCTCTTTCTAATGACATAAATAGTTAAAATTTTTCTTCAGCACTTCCTTGCAGAACCATGACAGCCAACATCCTTTAAAGTAGAGTAGTAAATAGAATTTCCTTCCTCATAATTATATTCCAACCAGAAGCAAGACTTCAACTTCCTAATGCCAATAAGTGACGAAGTCAGAGGCACAATAAGAGCTCATAATTACCTTGTAATACTTTAAGAATTGCAATAATCATAAAGCTCCACCTTCTCTTTTAAGCAAATAAAATTTATTCTTTAAATTATAAAACACAAAAGTTGTCGTCTACCCCAAAACAAAGTTCACATTTTAACAGAGTTTCCATGTCAAGGTGGTATAAGTTTTTCTTAATTTAGTACCTAATTTTTTGGCAATTGCATAAGCTTCGTCTGGTGACTTTGCCACAAATCCTCTGGGAATGGAGACGCCAGCTTCTTGCAACAATTCCATACTCATGTACTCATGTAGTGAGAGATTCCTTTGTTGTTGTTGCTGTATTTGAAGCCCATGATTATTAAACAATCCTGAACTTCCCAGAACCTAGAAAAATTGGGAACATGTTTATAAATGACAATGATTTTACAGTTATTAAGTTCTTGGTTCTTCATAACTAGAATAAAACTGTTACATTAAATCATCAAAATACAATATTCAGAGTATCTGAATTACAGCTAAAACTGAAATCTAACCTACCAGCTAAATATCAAATGTTGCCATTATAGTTTTAACTATTTCCTTGTCATCTTTAGCTCTTAGATTAGAGCTTTACTACCACACATCCAATGATCTACAGGGCATTTCAACCTCATTACCAAATTTGGCAGACCTAAAACCAATCTCATCTTTTCCATCAAACCAAAAACCCTTCTCAACTTTCTTCTCTACTGTTTCTCCAGCACCTCACAAATCATCTGGCACTAGACAGAAAACAGGTAATCAAATTATTTGGTATCATTAGTCTTTTAAAGGCTCAAGACTCAAAACCAGGGCTTTACCTGGAGGGGATTATGGCTATGAGCTGCCCAGCTCACTTTGTAGGACCAAAGGCATTCCTAATCCAGACTGCCGGGAGTGCTCACTGCTGGTTCTCAGGTGAGTTCTCCCATTGGAGCTTCCTAGCCCAAAGTTATACCTCCTTCACATTGGCAACCTGCTATCAATGACTCGACAGTCAATGAAGCTAGAGGAGAAATACAGATGGTGCCAAAAAAGTGTATACTCAATTTAAGAAAGGAAAAACTGTATTAAAATTGTAGTATTCAATATATACCGATAACAGAAGATGAATCCAAGTCATGAAGGAGTACCTCTTGTAATTGCAGAAGTCAAATGTGACTTGAGTATTACAATTTTAATAGTTTTTTCCTTGCTTAAAATGTATAGACATTTTTTTGGAACCCTCTGTATAAAGACCTGAGACCTGTTACCTAACTCTAATTTGGGACAATTCAGAAGAGACATCCTAATTCCAGGTCTCCTATAGGAATGCAGGTCTCTGATGCAACCACACCACAATTCTACTTCTCCCTATACTCAATTCTCTTGCCTTCATTTTGCTATAGCTGTCAATCCAGAGATCACATTCCAGTAAACATCTTCCACACAACGCTCTATTCATAGTCCGCAAATCTCATCTCAGAGAACAGACCCATAACATCATATTTAATGCATTCCTTCTAAACAGTTCTCTGAACTGGTACCTTCTTTACATACCAGTTCAGGTATTCATCCTTCACAAATGGACTGCAAAAGCTTCCAAGAAAACACTGCCAACTATGACCAAATAGTTATTGAGTACCTAGGCATATAAATAGAACAGTGAACCCAACAAAATAACTTTACCACCTAAAGCTTACATTCTAGTGTGTGTTTGTGTGAGAGTGGCAGACAAACAATAAACATGAGTATTGGTATTTGCATGAGAGTAGAAGGGGAAGCTGACAATAAATAAACGTAATATGACAGACAGTGGTAAGAAAAGTGAAAAGGACAAGAAAGAGTGCTATTTTACACGGTGGAGGAGAAAACTAAATATCCCTGATTAGAGCTAAGACAGAGTAACTTTCAAAAAGAAGTAGTGGTAAGTTAGGCAGTTAGTTAGACATGAGCAGGACAGATGGCAGATACAGTAAGGCTATTTTGGGACTGACTTGGGGGGGCTGACCAGGGATATCGTGGGAATGGGGCTAATTGCTAATCGAGGCCTTGTGGGGTGCAAGACTTTACAGGTGGGTTGTTTTGGGGAGATAGTTGTTTTAGGGAACTGATTAATGTTCCAGCTGACATCCCTCAAAAGTTGTATATAAAATTCAGCACTACACTCTCTATAATGCCTATGGTTGCTAGGATGGGGCCTGGTTTGCTGTCCAAACTGTTAAAATATACTTTTCCTTTCTTGCTAAAACTTTACTTACTCTTGCTCTCTTTATTTTAGCAACTACCTTGAGCCATCACTGCACCACCCTAACAGAAGGAAACAGAAATAAGATGTCCCTCTGCCGTTTATAACCCACAAACATAATGTTGAGGAAAAGGAGGCTAAAAGAGAAAGGAGTAAGAGAATTAGTATCTCCATCTCCTGTGGCAGGGGTACAAGGAGAATAATTGAAAAGGAGTGCACATCAGTAAATTCTCTAGAATCTACTGGTCCCAGAGCCTCCACTAAGTCAGAGCATACTCTTAATCCATCAAAACAACTCATAGAAATGCCTGCCTCCCTTTTTCAAAGTCCTCATTCCTATTAAGTTTATAAGGAAATATGTAGAACAAATCAAGTGCTATGAAAGCCTTAGAAGATTGCACTGGAATCACAACTTAAGTGTTAGCCACACATTTCCATAATCTCCACACAGAATGCTGCAGACTGAAACATGGTTTATATATATAAATGCACAGAGTATCATAACAATTGAATTTAAAGGAGTCTTTTTTTTTTTTTTTGTAGAGACACAGTCTCACTCTATCATCCTCCGTAGAGTGCTGTAGAGTCACAGCTCACAGTAACCTCCAGCTCTTGGGCTTAGGCGATTCTCTTGCCTCAGCCTCCCAGGTAGCTGGGACTACAGGTGCCCGCCACAGCACCCGGCTAATTTTTGAAGCAGTTCGGCCGGGGCCGGGTTTGAACCCGCCACCCTCGGTATATAGGGCCAGCGCCCTACTCGCTGAGCCACAGGCGCCACCCGAGTCTGTCTTTTTTTTTTTTTAGAGACAGAGTCTCACTTTACCACCCTCGGTAGAGTGCCGTGGTGTCACATAGCTCACAGCAACCTCCAACTCCTGGGCTTAGGCGATTCTCCTGCTTCAGCCTCCCAAGTGGCTGGGACTACAGGTGCCCACCACAACGCCCGGCTATTTTTTTGTTGCAGTTTGGCCGGGGCCAGGTTTGAATCCACCACCCTCTGTATATAGGGCCGGCGCCCTAATCACTGAACCCATAGGCGCCGCCCAGGAGTCTTATTTTTTTTTTATTTTGAGACAGAGTCCAACTAAGTCGCCCTTGGTAGAGTGCCATGGCGTCTCAGCTCACAACAACCTCAAACTCTTGGGCTTAAGCAATTCTCTTGCCTCAGCCTCCCAAGTAGCTGGGACTACAGGCACCCACCACAACTTCTGACTATTTTTGTTGTTGTTGTTGTAATAGTAGTCATTGTTGTTTGGCAGGCCCCGCCCAGCTTTTTTTGTTGTTGTTGTAATTGTCATTGTTGGTTGGCAGGCCCGGGCCAAGTTTGAATCTGCCAGCTCCAGTGGTTGTGGCCAGTGCCCTAACTGCTGAGCTTATGGGCGCCGAGCCAGGAGTCTTATTTTAAAAGTCTGTTTCTTCAAGTAAGTTCATGAGCTTGTGCATCAAAATTACCTGGGTTGCTTATAAAAATGCAATTCTTGGGCTCCATTCTCAGCTATAAAATCAGATTCTTTGGACTGGGCCCCCAAAAATCTGTATTTGTAACAAGTCACTCAGTTGATTCTTAAGAATCTTACAGTTAAAAACTACTAGTCTAATAAGTCAATTACATATAATAGGAACTTATTTCTGATTCATTTTATAAGCTAAAATCATGAATAACATTTCACCTAGGTGGCTCAATTCCCTGATTTAGTGTCATTTCAATATTAAAAGCCAACAACCTCCCAACAGTATACCTCCACCTCTGACCCAGAAAACTCATTCCTAGGGAAATGTCAACAAAAATGAGGCCTTATGTCTAACAAAAGTCATACATAAGAATGTCTCTAGCAGGCTCATTTATAAAAAAATGGGGGTGGCGCCTGTGGCTCAGTGAGTAGGGCGCCGGCCCCATATACCAAAGGTGGTGGGTTTGAACCCAGCCCCGGCCAAACTGCAACAACAACAAAAAAATATCAGGTGTTGTGGCGGGTGCCTGTAGTCCCAGCTACTTGGGAGGCTGAGGCAAGAGAATCACCTGAGTCCAAGAGCTGGAGGTTGCTGTGAACTGTTACGTCAGGGCACTCTACCATGGGTGACAAAGTAAGACTCTGTCTCTAAAAAAAAAAATAGGAAATGACCTGATTGCCATCAACAGGAGAATGGATAAACTGTGAGATACTCATACAACAGAATACTACCAGAGTGAAAAAGGACAGAAGCAATTATAAAGACAACACAATAGGCATTTCCATATGGAGAAACAAAGGTCTGTAAGGGAATTTCCAAAAGGATAAAGATTTTGATTAGAATGAAAATACATTTGTTCACCAAATCCTCATGTTCTACAAATAGACAGCATCTTTTAGGACTCATAAGAAGGAAGTTCAAAGCCAAAAAAGTCACTTCTATTAGAAAGCAAATTCATGGCTCGGCACCTGTAGCTCAAACGGCTAGGGCTACATACACCAGAGCTCGTGGGTTCGAATCCAGCAATTCTTGGGCCCCATTCTCAGCTATAAAATCAGATTCTCTGGACTGGGCAGATTCTCTCGTCTGTTGGTAGCTGCTACCGTTAGGAGCCACAGACCCCGGACGACGGAGTCAGCAATGACAACTACAACCAAAAAGTAGCCGGGTGTTGTGGCGGGCACCTGTAGTCCCAGCTACTTGGGAGGCTGAGACAAAAGAATTGCTTGAGCCCAAGAGTTTGAGATTGCTGTGAGATGTGACACCATAGCACTCTACCCAGGCCAACAGCTTGTGACTCTGTCTCAAAAAAAAAAAAAAAAAGAAAGAAAGAAAGAAAGCAAATTCATGAAACTTAATACTCCTAGACTGAAAGTATGAATACTTTTAAAAATGAAAAAAAAAAAGGGCTTTAAATCAATGCACATATGACATGTTTGAGGAGATACTTCAGAATATAACCTAAACTCCGGAATTGACTTAAAAGGCCCATCACACCCTTTCACAGTTTCTTGGTGTCAACGTTGAAAAAATCCGTTTATGAAGTAGTAGAGCAGACGCAAGCACACCAAGCACATAGGCTTAGAACCAGACAGCTCTGGAATTAGCCCTCAGCTTTGTTCTTACCTAATTAACCTAGCCCAAATTAGTTGTTCTCTTTGCCACAGTATCTTCATTAGTGATGGATGCAGGTATTAATGACTCCCTCATATTGTTGCTGAAAAGCTTACAAGTAAAGCTCTTAAGTAGGGTACCTGGCACCTAGTAAATACCCCGAAACAAAACAAAACTGGTGGCTACTATGCTACAATCTATCCAGAAATGAAGCGATCCAAAGATTATTTTTCTTCTCCATCTGGTTAGCTGGGGAACATAATCTTATCACGGCTATTAACAAGCTCAACAGTACATAATTACTAGGGGAAGGGAAAAAACTTCCCTGCCTCGCCCCAGAAAAGCCAATCCAGCAGACACTGCCGGTCCTCTGAAATCATTCTCATCTATGACAGCTCCTCGGGAACACAAAAGTACATTTGAAGGGCATTTCCCCCTGCCCAAAGAGGAGCTGCGGAAGCCTCAGCCCACAGTGCTCGACGCGGGAATGAGAGGAGAAAGTCCTGATCTCCTCACCTCCACTCAGACAGAGCCCACCTGCCCCCGCTGCCCCCTCGGAAACTCCGGCAGCAGGTGTGGCTTAGCTGCCGGCCTCCTGGCAGACTAAGGGCTGGAGAACAGCCGCAAGAACATCGGCCTGCTTGCAGTCCTGGCGGACAGCACTCCCGGGCAAGCCGCCCGCGGGCCCAGCAAAGCACCTACAAAATGTCACTGCTGGGGAAGTGACTCCGAACCGGGCCTAGGGTTTCGTCACATTTTGCCCACAGGAGCCAGATGTCCCATCTAGGCCTCTCTCCTAACGACCCTCGAGACCAGGATGAGATGGATGGTAATACCTGGGCAGCAGCCAGAAGCGCCGTCCGGGGTCTGTGGCTCCGAACGGTAGCGGCTACCAACAGACGACTGTAGATCATGGAAGCCGCCATTTCTGAGGGCGACCCCGTCCCCTCCGCGCCGGGCGCAGGCGCAGAGGCGAAAGGAGTCTCACGGCACAGCAACTCTGGAACGCTCGCCGCCTTTCGCCCCACCCTTAAGGGGCGGGGCCGCGAGTTAACACTGCTGTTGCCGTACTGATTCCCTGGCCGGCAAAGGCGAGAACTGCCAGGCTGACTCAAAGCTGGGCTTGGCGCGCGCAGAACCGATACTGTGGAACTGGCATAGCAGCCTCAATATCTGACCTGCGTCCAGAAAGCAATCTGAACTCTTCCTAGCGAATTGCAATGGAAAGACGAGCAATGCTGCCACTTATGTGTTCTTAAATTCTCTGAGCCGAAGTTCCCCGACAATTGGGTTTGTGCCAAACACTGACTTGGGCCTTTGGGATACAATAGCGAATAAAACAGCTATTGTATAAAACAGGACAACGTCCAAAGAGAAGACTGTCTGCCACTAGTTCCCAAAGCTGACGGCATCTTGCTGAAATCTTCAGGGAAGCTTTTTAAAAATACTAACCCCAGGCTCCCTCTGAGGGGTGGAGTCAGGATACGCAGACAATGAGCATTGACAGCTCTGAGATGACAAGTGCCCCATCGTAGAATTGACCACTGGATAAATGACTGGGTCGATTCCACTCTGTTCTGCGCACCAAGCTTAAATATGTATGGAAGAGATTTCAAAGGGCAGTATTTGAAACCTGGGAATCGGTGGCCTTGGCGTTAGCCAAGCTCTGGCACCTACTTTTGAGGCACTTAGCCTGATCAAGGAACAGCACTGTGTAAACTTTACAAAGAAAGAGGGAACGTAAAACGAACAGCCTATCGATTTAGGGAATAGGAAGAGACTTTTTGCAGCTCTTAAAATCTCTTGAGTTCTCAAAGGCAGGACCTTCTTGTGGACTTCCTTAGTTCCTTTGGCACTAGCGGAGGACTGACCTCAAGGCTCCTTTCAACATTAATAAATCCTTGGTGCAGTTAGAAAGCGGGAGTTAACTGACAATTGGTAGTTCAGGTGTCTCTTGCTCCGCCCTCGCGCATCATAGCCAATCAGATAAGATCTACGTAATTTGGCTAAAAAGCCAAGGATGCCCTACCAGTTTCTGCTGGGAGCGAAAATCCCATCAACTATAAATAGAGCAGACTGTTTCTCAAGCCAGTTCTCTTCTTACTATTAAGACAGTCATTGAGCTCCACACACACCCAACTATCTGAGCTCAAGACCATGTATTTAAAGGGCATGTGGGTAGACGGAATAAAACAGTGTACTAAAATAAGATGTAAGCATAAAGCCCTCTGAGGGGCCAGACTGGGTTATCATTGACTCACTTGTCAAATCCTGGTCACAAGTGGTCCATTAAAGAAAACCTTTCTGGCTGGCATGCTGGCTGAAACGTGTAATCCTAGCACTCTGTGAAGGCATCCAAGGCGGGAGGAGTGCTGGAGCTAAGGAGTTCCAGACCAGCCTGAGCAAGATGAAGAGCACTCTCTTTACTAAAAATAGAAAAATTAGTCCTAGCTTCTCCGTAGGCTGAGGCAGGAGGATCACTTAAACCCAGGAGTTTGAAGTTGCCGTGAAGTAGGCTGAGGCCATCTCAAGAAGAAAGAAAAAAGAAAGGGAAGGAGGGAGGGAGGAAGGAAAGAAGAAAGGAAAGAAGGCAAGCAGGCAGGAAGGCGGGCAGGCAGGCAGGAAGGCTGGCAGGCAGGCATACTTGTTGGTTCGTCCTCTGTGTACTGGCTTAAAAACAGGCATAGCAAACCAGCAACTTATAACAACCATATCTTTGATAAACCTAATAAGAATGTCCACTAGGGGAAAGACTCCCTATTCCATAAACGGTGCTGGGAGAACTGGATATCCACATGTAAAAGACTGAAACTGGATCCACACCTTTCTCCACTCACAAAAATTGATTTAAGATGGATAAAGGACTTCAATTTAATGCATGAAATGATAAAAACCCTCAAGAAAGAATTGGAAAAACACTGGAAGATATTGGCCTGGGGAAAGACTTTATGAGGAAGACTGCCATGGCAATAGCAACAACAGCAACAATAAACAAATGGGAGTTAATTAAACTGAAAAGCTTCTGTACAGCCAAGGAGACAACAACCAAAGCAAATAGACAACCTACCCAATGGGAAATTTGCATATTTTGAATCAGATAAAAACTTATTAACTAGGATCTGTACAAAACTTCAATTATTCTATAAGAAAAAAACCAACAATCCCATACATCAATGGGGAAGAGAGATGAACAGAACCTTCTCTAAAGAGGACAGACAAATGGCCAGTAAACACATGAAAAAATGCTCATCATCCCTAATTATTAAAGAAATGCAAATTAAAACCACCCTGAGATATCATCTAACTCCAGCGAGAATGACCTATATCACAAAATCTCAAAATTGAAGATGCTGGTGAGGATGTGGGGAAAAAGGAACACTTCTACACTGCTGGTGGGACTGAAAACTAATACAACCTTTTTAGAAGGAAGTATGGAGAAACCTCAAAGAACTCAACATAGACCTCCCAGTTGATCCTGCAATCCCATTACTGGGCATCTATCCAGCAGGAAAAAAAAAAAAACTTTTATTATAAAGACACTTGTACTAGGCTGTTAATCACAGCCCAATTTGCAATTGCTAAAATGTGGAAACAGCCTAAATGTCCTTCAACCCAGCAATGGATTGGCAAGCTGTGGTATATGTATACCATGGAATATTACTCAGCCATCAAAAAAATGGAGACTTTGCAGCATTTGTACTAACTTGGATGGAGGTGGAACACATTATTATTAGTGAAACATCACAGGAATGGAGAAGCATGAATCCTATGTATTCAACTTTGATATGAGGACAATAAATGACAATTAATGACACAGTGGGGCATGGGGGAAGGGGAGAGGAGACAGAGAGGAGGAGGAGGGAGAGGGTGAGGGAAAGAAAACAACAACAAAAAAGAAAATAGTGACTAATTCTCACATAAACTGGATTCAATTTTGACCAAAGTACATTACTTAAACATTAATTTTTAATTCAACTTGTTAATATGTTGTGTAGGATATTGTATCCTCATTCGTAAGTAAAATATGTTTGTAATTTCCCTTTATAACAATATATTTTCTCCAATTTTAATATCAGGTGTATCCAGATTAAGTAGAATGACTTTAAATTATTTCTTCTTTTACTATTGTCTATAAGATTTAGCATGATTTTTTTTAAAATTATCTTTTACTTTTATTTATAAAGTATTTCATTTTCTTTGGGGCCATGGTGCAGGGAGTTGTGTCCTGTCTATTTTTGGAGACTTTGGAAAAAAAAATAAGAAGCTAATTGATGACTCCTTACTGAGCCTCCGAGTTAAAGCATTCTATAATAGACAGACTCTTATT
>CAUYRH010085391.1:0-15367 GCA_963574655.1 Perodicticus potto
GCCTGAGACTCTCATGTGGCTAGGACTTCAGGTGCCTTTTTCAATGCATAGATGATTTTTCAATTTTTTTTTTTTTGAGACAAAGCCTCAAGCTGTCACCCTGGATAGAGTGCTGTGGCATCACAGCTCACAGCAACCTCCAATTCCTGGGCTCAAGCGAGTTTCTTGCCTCCGCCTCCCAAGTAGCTGGGACTACAGGCGCCCGCCACAATGCCTGGCCATTTTTTGGTTGCAGCTGTCATTGTTGTTTGGCAGGCCAGGGCTGGATTTGAACCCGCCAGCTCAGGTGTACATGGCTGGCACCTTAGCCCGTTGAACCACAGGCGCCAAGCCAGTTTTTCAATTTTTACTAGAGACATGGTCTGACACTTGCTCAGTCCATTCTCAGCACCTGCTCGTTTAAGAACTACACTCATCTCTGCATGATAGAGGGCTGGCATTATAGGTGTGAGCCACCAAGTTTGGTGATTTTCTCTTTCTTTGTTTCCATCCATCCCTACCTCCCTTCATCCCTCCCTCACTTTATCCTTCCTTCCACCAATTGTCTTTCTCTCATTCACTCACTCTCTCCATTCCTTTCTTTCCTTTATTCCTTTCTTTCCTTTATCTCTCTCCTCTACACCTTAAGAGAAACTTCTCTACTAATAAACAAACAAAACATACATGTGATCCCTCAATGTGTAGTCTTAATCTCTATACTTGAAATGGTTGAATTGTGGAGTGTGTAAACTATATCTGAATAGAGTTGTTATTTTGTAATATATGAGCTGGTATCTATGAGGATTATTGAGAAAAACTTTCACCAAAACATAAGCATGGATGGACAACATACCTCATGCTTATAATCCCAGCAATTTAACAGGCCTCAGCAGAAAGATCACTGGAAGCTAAGACTAGATGGAGCAACAGAGTAAGACTTCTCTTCTCCAAGAAATAAGTGTAAAACTTCACCAACATTGGTGGCATGTGCCTGTACTCTCAGCTGCTGAGAAGCATAAACTCAGGAGGATCACTTGAACTTGTCATCTTTCATTTCCTTGAGCTATGTTGGTACCAATGTACATTTCTTGGGCAAAGTGGGAAACACAGTATGCAATCTATAAGATAGACCTTGTAATAATGCAGAAAAATTACGGTAACATAAAAATATTTTAAACATGTATCCAAAATGATATTTATTACGAGGATTGCTAGTCCAGCTCAATATGTGAAAATCAACTAATAGAACACACTACATTAATGGAATCAATAAGGAAAATTACATGGTCGCCTCAAGAAACACAGAAGGGTTTTGACAGAGGCATCATATCTTGTTTACACAGAAAAGGCTTTTGACAAAGGCATCGTATCTTGTTTATAAATTCTTTAAAAATTATTAGATGAGGAGAGGTGCCTGTTGCTCAGTGAGTAGGGCACTGACCACAAATACCAAGGGTAGTAGGTTCAAAACCAGCCCCAGCCAAAGTGCAACCACAGCAAGAAAAAAAATCTTAGATGAGAAGGGAATGTCTTCAGGACTACTAATGGTATATACAGATGAGTGGATACATACAATGTGCTATACTCACATGATGGAAATATTTTTCAGTAAACAAATGGAATGAAGTGCATATTTATGTTATAATAGGAATGAACTTTAAAATCATTATGATATGGGAACAAGGCCATTTACAAAACACCGAACACAGAATGACTGAACTCAGAAGAAAACATCGGGACAAGACCAGTTGTATGCTAGGAGTAGGGGCAGACGGGGGAGAGTGCTGGTGAAGTGAAAGTGACTGCTATTAGTTATTGACATTCTTTGTGTGGGTGGAGAAGACAAAGTTCTAAAGTTTGATTGTGATGATAGCTGTGCAATTGTGTGACTATACTAAGAAACACAGAATTGCATACTTTCGAAGGGTGAACTACTTATTTCAATGTAGTTGCCAGAAGATGTTTTCCAAAACATGAGGTGCTCAAAAATCTCACAGCATAAGAAATACTAAGGTCATGAGAGTACATGAGGAACAGTGAACCCTACCTCACTGCTCACACAGTTTACCATAAATTGATATGGAAGGCACATTGTTCCATCCTACCGAAGTTGTCATTTTCTTTTTCCTTGAGACAGTGTCTGACAACTTTCCCATGGGTAGAGTGTCCTGAAGTCATCACAGCTAATAAAATGGTATTTATTACTAGGATTGCTAGTCCAGCTCAATATGGGAAAATCAACTAATAGAACACACGACATTAATGGAATCAATAAGCAAAATTGCATGGTCACCTCAAGAAACACAGAAGGGTTTTGACAGAGGCATCTTATCTTGTTTACACAGAAAAGGCTTTTGACAAAGGCATCATATCTTGTTTATAAATTCTTTAGAATCTATTAGATGAGGAGAGGTGCCTGCTGCTCATTGAGTAGGGTGCCAACCACAAATACCACGGGTAGCAGGTTCCATGTTTTGGAAAACATCTTCCGGCAGCTACATTGAAATAAGTAGTTCACCCTTCGAAATATCAGCCTCCTGAGCATCTGGGAGTCCAGGTACTTATTCATAGTGCCCAATTACTTTGGACCACTTCCTTCTGCCTCCAAGAGTGTTAGCATGACAGGAGTGAGCCACCACTCCAGATATTGAATTTGGGCTATTTTCCAAACTATGGTTAGTGGCCAGTGGTGGTGCTTCATGCCTGTCATCTTGGCAATTTGGGAGTTGGATTGTCTGAGTTTCTGGATAGGGGACCACCCTGAGCACTATTGAGATCCCCATCTCGGAAGGATTAAAAATGGTAGGATGGTTTGCAGACACCTATAGACCCAGCTGAGGAAATAGTTTCGCTTGATGACAACACTGGAAGTTTGCTGTGAGATATTATACCAGGACACTCTACTGAGGGGAGCAGAAGTAGACACTGTCTCAATACGTAAATTGAGAATATCATTGGTAGTAAACTTACCACTCATTTTTACTTTTGACCACAGATATAGGGTTGAAATTTTTTGACTGGATTAGATGTCCACTAGAGAAATTATTCTCTCATAGGGAAATTGTTGTCCTACAACTTCTATTAATCAATCCTTTGGATTTTACAATAATCTGATGCTTTGATATCCTAGATAGTTGCTGTCACTGGAAACTACAAACATAATGAATTCTTAACTCAAATCAGGCTTTTCCTATACATATTAAAAGATCCAGAACATACCTTCAACCTCTTCTGTTGAACTTCTTCAATCTGGGACAATATTCCCTTGCCCTAATCAGTCTGAATCCAGGGACCAAATATCTCTGGAGAACACCTACCCGTCAGATCAACTGCCAATATCCTAATGAAACAATCCCAACCCCACTTGTCCTGACTCATTGTCCCCCCCACCCGATGACACAATAAATCTCCTCCTTTATGTAGTACCATATTCCATCTACCTACTGACATCTCCTCTTACCTCAGCTCTTGGAAATTGTGCCTAGAAAGTTGTCTTGCTCTTTCTTTCTTTATTTCTTGCCTTCCTTCCTTCCTTCCTTCCTCCCTCCCTCCATCCCTTCCTCCCGATCCCCCTTTCCTTTCCTTTCCTTTCCTTTTTTCCTTTCCTTTCCCCTTCCTTCCTTCCTTCCTTCCTTCCTTCCTTCCTTCCTTCCTTCCTTCCTTCCTTCCTTCCTTCCTTCCTTTCCTTTCTTTCTTTCTTTCTTTCTTTCTTTCTTTCTTTCTTTCTTTCTTTCTTTCTTTCTTTCTTTCTTTCTTTCTTTCTTTCTTTTTCTCTTCCTTCCTTCCTTCCTTCCTTCCTTCCTTCCTTCCTTCCTTCCTTCCTTCCTTCCTTCCTTCCTTCCTTTCTTTCTTTCTTTCTTTCTTTCTTTCTTTCTTTCTTTCTTCTTCCTTTCATTTTTCATTATTTTTCATGAGACAGACTCTCACTATGTTGCCAGGCTAGAGTGTCATGGCATCAGGCTTGCAAACAGCAACATCCAACTCTTGGAATTAAGGGGTCCTACTACCTCAGCCTCTGGAGTAGCTGACAGTAAAGGCAAGGGCCACAACTCTTGACAACCTTTCTGTTTTAGTACAAACCAGGTGTGTGATCATACCGGAGGGAATCTTGCTGTTTCTTTGCCTTGTCTCCAACCCCTGAGCTCAGGGGATCAGCCCACCTTGTCCTAGAAGAGGAAGCAAATATTGTATTCATGTGTGGCAAAAGTCATTGAGCTCTACTTAAGGGGCGATGAGGGGCTTTGAGGACTGTTCTATCCTCAGGCCTCAGTGAGACATAGAGATTATGTCAACACTGTTTTGCATATAGGTGGTGTCAGATATCAGAATTATGCCAACATCTGCTTTCTTCTTATCATGTTTCCTTACTGATTATGTATTGAACATGTGGCCCAAAATAACTCTAATACTTTCTATGTGGCCTAGAAGCCAAAAGTTTGAACACACCTGGCCCAAGGGCAGGAATGTAGGAACTTTCCAGATAGGCTGATATTTCCCATGTTCAGAATAAATAATTGCATGTATGGAGTACACTACTGGACACATTGCCTAACCAGAATTCGAGGGAGGATATTCTGTAGGACACCTACCATCCGAAACAAGAATATTCTAAGGAAAGAAATAAAATTTCAGGAAAAGTAGAACTGAGAATTTCTGTGATGGACCTGTCAGGTCTGTATAATCACTGTCCAATCTATAGGCTTAGGTTCTTTGTCTGTAACATCCCAGGGCATCCCTAGGTATAAACCATATCCTTCCACTTGCTTACAAATCCATGACGTGAAAAGGAAAGGAAGGGTTATTTAATCTCTTGGTCGAATATACAAACAAACCTTTGTAAGCAATAATTTAATGCAGAGAACAGAAGCCCACACTTTTTAACAGTTTGAACCCAAAGACAAACCTGGATAGTCACTACACATGCCTAGCAAGAATAAGATTAAGCATAAACATGGTAACCCAGGGCATGACCCATTGTGATATTATCCAAGATGACCATGTAGTGACTTCATCCTGTAATGTCCTGGGATCCAGGCTTCTGGTCAAAGATACTAAGTGGCCTTTTCTGCTCACTTCAGGTGGTATCCCTCAAGGGTATGAACCAAGTCACATCTTATCCCTCCATTCAAAGATAAGGATCTGATCTCGATTTGTGTCTTATTGATTCTACTGCCGGTTGAGATTCCCAGCACTTGACTGATATAAAAGTTGAGATTTTGTACAGCAGAGTGAATCTGGGTGTATTACATCTGACATAAGTTCATGGAGTCACTTAACTAGAACACTATTTGTTTTATACTTTCTTTTTTTCTTTTTTTGAGACAGATTTTCACGTTGTCACACTTGGTAGAGTGCCATGACATCACAGTAAACAGAAAAATACTACTGCTGAACTTTGGCAATTCACTTGCCTTAGGCTCCTGAGTAGCTGGGACTACAGGAGCCCACTACAACAACTGGCTATTTTGTTTGTTTGTTTGTTATTTGTTTTTGCAGTTTGTCCGGGGCTGTGTTGTCACTTGCCACCCTCGTTATATGGGACTTGAGCCATACCCACATTGCTACAGGCATGCCCATTAAATGCTATTACAAGGACTGTTTCACACCTATTCAAAAACATCCATTTGTAAGAAGATTACAAATGTACTATGCCTGGATATAGCTGCAGTTTGGTCATAGTATCACAGGTCTTAAGTATATCTACCTTACTTGAACAATCAAGGTAATTCTGGTCTTTTTAGATGATGAAAATCTTTGTTGATTGGTTTGTTAATTTGACTGTTCATGTGTGTGAGAATGGGTATTTATGAGATATGGTTTCTCCAAATATAAGTAGCGCAGGCTGTTTTTTCTTAGTCTCAGCCTAGATCATAGCAACATCAAACTCCAGGATTCAGGAAATCCTCCTGGCTGAGACTCTCATGTGGTTAGGACAACAGGTGCCTGTCACAATGCCTAGATGATTTTTCACTTTTTAGTAGAGACACGGTGTGACACTTGCTCAGATCATTGTCAGAACCCCGCTCATTCAAGAACTCCACTCACCTCAGCATGCCAGAGGGCTGGGATTATAGGTGTGAGCCACCACATTTTGTCATTTATACTTTCTTTGTTTCCCTCCATGCCTTCCTCCCTTTTCTGCACCCTCACTTTATCCTTCATTCCTCCATTGTCTCTCTCTCATTCACTTGCTCTCTTCATTGCTTTCTTTCCTTCATTCCATTCTTTCTTCTATTGCTCTCTTCAACAACTGAAGCGAAACTTCTCTAGCAATAAACGAACTATACAAGTGATCCCTGATGGTGTAGTCTTGAACTCTGTACTTGAAATGCATGAATTGTTGCGTGTGTAAATTATATCTGAATAGAGTTGTTATTTTGTAATGTATGGGCTGTTATCTATTAGTATAATCGAGAAAAACTTTCACCACAACATAAACATGGAAAAGTTTGAACACACCTGGCCCAAGGTAGCTCACACCTATAATCCCAGCAATTTCAGAGGCCAAGGTGGAAAGATCACTGTAAGATAGGGGGTTTCAGACCAGACTAAGCAACATAGTAAGACCCCACTTGTCCAAGAAATAAGGCAAAACTTCACCAGCAGTGTTGGCATAGGTCTGTATTCTCAGCTCCTGAGAAATGTAAAATCAGGAGGATCACTTGAGCTTAGAAGTTTGCATTTCCTTGAGCTATGTTGGTACCAATGTACTTTTCTAGGGCAAAGGGTGAAAAGAAGTATCCAGTCCATAAGATAGATACTGTATAGGAAAAGTCTGGTAGCATACGAAATATTTTATACTCATATCACAAATTGAATATATCACCAAGATTGCCAGTCCAACTCAATATAGGAAAATCAACTAATAGAACACACTGCATTAATAGAATCAATAAGGAAAACTACACAGTCACCTCAAAGGACACAGAAAAGGCTTTTAACAGAGGCAAAATATCTTGTTGATAAAATCTTTTAAAAATATTAGATGAGGAGAAGTGCCTATTGCTCGGTGAGTAGGGCACCATCCCCATACACAAAGGGTGGCGGGGTCAAACCCAGCCCCAGCCAAACTGCAATAACAACAAGAACAACAAAAAAATGTTAGATGAGAAGGGAACATCTTCAGGACTACTAATGGGATTTACAGATGAGTGGATACATATAACATGATATAATTACACGATGGAATTTTTTTCAGCAATCAAAAAGAATGAAGTCCACATTTATATTACAATAGGAATGAACCTTAAAATTATTATGATAAGGGAACAAGGCCAGTTACAAATTACCACACCGAGCAGTACTGAACTCAGAAGAAAACATCAAGACAAGGCCAATTGTCTGCTAGGAGTAGGGGGCAGACGGCAGAAGGTTGGTGGGGAAGTGAAAGTGACTGCTAGTGGGTATTGTTGTTCTTTGTTTAGGGGGAGAAGACAAAGTTCTAAAATTAGATTGTGATGATAGCTGTACAATTGTGTTACTATACTAAGAAACAAAGATTTGTATACTTTCTAAGAGTGAGGTACATATTTCAATGAAGCTGCTTGAAGCTTTTTTCCAAAACTTGAGGAGCTCAAAAGACTCACAACGTAAGAAATACTCTCAGATCATGAGAGTGCTTGAGAGAAAGTCAACCCTTTCTCTCTGCTCACACACAAGTTACCACGAATTGACATGGAAGGCACATTGTTCCATCCTAGCGAAGTTGTCATTTTCTTTTTCCTTGAGACAAAGCCTGAGAAATTCCCCCTGGGTAGATTGCCCTGAAGTCATCATACCTAACCACATTGTCAAACTCCTGTGTCAATTTATCCTATTGCCTCTGCCTCCTGAGTGTGTGGGAATCCAGGTGCTCAGCCACAGTGCCCAGTTACTTTGGACCACCTACTTCTGTCTCCCATTGAGTTAGCATTACACATGTGAGCCACTTCTCCAGACCTCGAAAATGGTACATTTTACAAACTATATTTGCTGGCTAGCAGTTGTGCTTCATGCCTGTCATCTTGGCACTTTGAGAGACCCTGACAGTTGAATTGTCTGAGTTTCTGAATTGGAGAGCAGCCTGAGTTCTGTTGAGATCCACATCTCTGAAGAATATAGAATGGCTGGTTGTGATGCAGGTGCCTAGAGTCCCAGTTGAGGGAACAGTTTCACTTGGTAACAACACTTGAAGATTGCTGTGAGATATGATACCAGGGAATTCTACTGAGGGCAACAAAACTTCACTCTGTCACAATATGTAAATGAAAAATACCATTCATAGGGAACTTACCCTTATTTTTACTTTTGACTTCCAATCTGGAATTAAAATTTTCCCCCTAGATTAGATGCCAACTAGATAAATTATTCTTTCATAAGCAAACTGTTTTCCTGCAACCTCTATTAATCAATGCTTTGGATTTTATGTATCTCTGACCCTTTGATATCTTAGATTCTTTAGTCACTGGAAACTGCACACACAATGAATTCTTGACTCAAATCAGGCTTTTCCTATGTACACTGAAAGATGCAGAGGATACCGTCCACCTCTTCTGTTGAACTCCTTCAATCTGGGACAATATTCCCTTTCCCCAATCAGTCTGAACCCAGGGACCATACATCTCTGGACCTACCCTTCAGATCAAATGGCAATATCCCAATGAACTAATCCCAAACCCACTAGTCCTGACTCATTGTTCTTCCCAGGGGCCGCAATAAATCTCATCCTTTATGTAGTCCCTTATTTCATCTACCAACTGAGCTCTCCTTGTACCTAGGCTTTTGGAAGCCGTGTCTAGCAAATTTTCTCTTCCTTCCCTCCCTCCCTCCGTCCCTCCCTTCCTTCCTTCCTTCCTTCCTTCCTTCCTTCCTTCCTTCCTTCCTTCCTTCCTTCCTTCCTTCCTGCCTGCCTTCCTTGTTATTTCCTTCTTACCTTTCCTTTCCTTTCCTTCTTTCCTTCCTTCCTTCCTTCCTTCCTTCCTTTCTTCCTTCCTTCCTTCCTTCCTTCCTTCCTTCCTTCCTTCCTTCCTTCCTTCCTTCCTTTCTCTCTCTCTCTCTCTCTCTCTCTCTCTTTCTTTTCAACTTTCTTTCTTTAGTTCACTTTTTTTTTTTTTTCAGGAGACAGGCTCTCACTATGTTGCCCAGGCTAGAGTGTCATAGCATTAATCTAGCACACAGCAACATCCAACACTTGGGATGAATGGATACTCCTGCCTCATCTTCTGAGTAGCTGGAACTAAAGGCAAGCGCACAACCCTTGACAACCTTTTGTATTTTAGTAGAAACCGATGTGTGATTGTGGATGGGCATATCTTGTTGTTGCTAAGCTTTGTCTCCAACCACAGAGTACAGGTGATCACTCTATTTTCGCATCCCAGAGCAAAAAATTATTATAATCAAGTGTGGAAAAAGTCATTGATCTCTACTTAAGGGGCTTTGAGGAGATTTGAGGAGTTTCCAATCCTCAGTCTCTGATGACAAACAGTGATTATGTCAGGAATGTTTTGCATATCCATGGGGGCAGATATCACCATAATTATGCCCACATCTTTTTTTTGCTTATCAGGTTTCATTAGTGATTGTGTAATGAATGTGTGGCCCAAAATAACTCCTCTACCTCCTATGTGGCCAAGAAGCCAAAAGTTTGGACACACCTGGCCTGAAGATCAGGAATGTTGGAATTTTCTAGATAGATGATATTTCTCAGAATCAGAAGAATTATTATAAGTTTGGAGTACACTACTGGACACATTTCCTAACCAGATATCAAGAGAGGACCTTCAGTAGGACATCTACTGTTTGAAAGAATCCTATTCCAGAGAAAGAAATAAAATATCAGGGAAAGTAGAACTGAGAATGCATGGCATACCTCTCCGGTCTGTGAAATCACTCTCTAAACTTTTTACTCTTGTTCTTGATCTGTAACATCCCAGGGCAGCACTAGCTATAAATCATACTTTTCCCTTTGCTTAGAAGTTCTTGATGTGAAAAGGATATGAAGGGTTGTTGAATCCCTTGGCTGGATATACAAGCAAACTTTTGGAAGCAGGAATTGAGTGTGGAGAACAGAATCCCACTGCCAGGAACCAACCTAGCCAAGTTATTAGGAACCCAGGAGTAGACTGGTACGGGATAGAAAAAAGAGACACAGAAAATAGCAGGTTTGGGAGGACCTTTCCTCAATAGGACAAAGCAACCTCAACTTCATTGCATGGCTTTTATTTACAGTAGCTTGAAGGCATGATTTTGTAATAATTTCATAACTTAATTAAAATCAGTCTAAAAGTGGAATAGAATTCTCAGCAGTCTGAGATGACCAAAAGGGCATATCTCCATTCTAATCTGGTTCAAGAACCAGCCATAACAGGAAACAATTCGGGCCAGGTTGCATTTGGTCATTGACTCATATGCGGTTCTGCAAAACTGGGGGACATTTCCTCCCAGGAGGTCGGCTCCCAACAGCTCTCCCTCTTTTTCGTTCTAAGTGCCTGCAGTGATGATTGGCCTATAAATCTAAGACTGCTGTGAAGGCTCTCTGGAGGGCTGCAGGAAATATACACAACAAAATCAAAACCATTATCTCCAATCCAAATAGGGCATTTATCACATAAGTGAAAGATGTTGATGGTATAAAGTCCGTAGGAAACTACTTTATAGCTGTGGCCACCTTTTGTGGTGACAACATGTGTAAATGGGCATTTTGAATAGACTGGATATGAGAATGCAGAGAAGCAATATCTACTGAAAAGCTATTAGAGGTCCAAATGCCCTGCAAATGGCACTGGATATGATCCCAGCTCCACTCAGTAGCATTATATTTACAAGCAGTTACACAAATCCATTAAAATTCTGCATGACAGCTTAGAGGAAGATGGGCCTGAAGGGCTTCAACTTTTCCTAAAAGCAGGACCACCTCATCAAAGGCATTATTTTTTTCGTCAATTTTACAATCAATCTTTTCCTGACTATCCAAAGAGTTGAAACATTTTTAGAAAGAGCATTTACATAATGAGCAGTCTGCATGGATTGGGTAAGAGCTACTGAAGCAGTAGCAGCTGTGGCTACAGTAGTTACAAGGGCAATAATTCTAGCAACTAATATGCCTAAGAAATGGTTAGGGCATTTACGCTGCTGAACAAATAACTGCAAAACTTGATACCCAGGATCAGCATACCAAATGCCATTCACATGTGCTGAAATCATAAGAAAATGGAGTTTCTGCAGTAAAATAAAATCTTGTTACTACTTGTTGCTAGAAATAAAATTAAGTTACGATTAGTGCAAGTAACAACATATTCATAGTCTGTAGTCACAGAGCCTTTCCCTGGAAAAATGTGAGTCTTCATGGTAATGTTTAAAGAACCTGTTAAAAAAACATGGGTGTTTTACACATGCCTTGAGATACAAAGTTTGTTTATTAGCCTTTTTCTCCACAGTAGGATGTGTGAAGGTTATTGGACCAATGGCAGCAGCAGCTCCCCTAAGGCCTGTTTGCAACTGACCTACGAGAGTAGACAAAATTATCATAGTTTAGTCCCCTGTGCCCCCTACTGATTAGAGGCGTTGTCCCACGACAGAGAGAAACAAACTAGGGTGCCTGGCTTTATTCACAACAGCCAGAAGGGACAGGACCAATTGCATACTGAAAAAGAAGTGCCAAAAATTTTGTGGATAGCTCTAGGGGTATAAGAACAAGCTCTTCATCCCGGAAAGTCATCAAAAGAAAGTTCATGCCCTGATAATAGGCAGGGAGGTAAAGCGGCTTAGGGAGATACTCCCACTGTAATACCTCGAAGCTGTGGAAACCCTTAAAAAGTCATGTTTCACTGAGAAAAATGAAGTACACAGAAGAACTCACTCAGTGGATCTGGTACAAGTATGGAGGTTCCATTGAATAACAATGGGCTACTGTCAGTGGGTCCAAACAAAGGGGTGTTATTGACAAAGAGTGGCATATTAAGATCACCCCAGGCAACAGGGAAAAGAAGAGGGGGATCAGGGAAATAAGCAAAACAGGGTTACACTCTCTCCAGGCTAACCTGCAATGTCAGCAGTGCTATCATAGCCACAAAATGTGATCGGTCATGGGCAGTGTTACCGGCCTACAGAGTAGATCCTCTGCCTAAGAGGTCAACTGTTTCACTTGTCCCCACATCAGTAGCTGGTCTGATAGGGTTCTCTAAGATAGTCCAGAGGGTCCTTTTGCTGCATGATTTTTGGGGAGGGGGAGTGGGATCCTCCAGCTTCATTTTCTTGAGAGAGGGAATCAGGTGACTGGGGTGACCACAATGGAACCTTTGTTGCCTTGACGAGCCTCTCCAGAAGCCAGCGGGTTCCATCCAAGCTCTCTGTAAAAACACAAACATGCCTTCTCCAAAAATGAGCACTGTGTCTATGCCAAAACATTGTCCTGTGAGTGGATCCTTCCACTTAACTAATGGGAAGGAGCCAGGACAGGGATGGTAAAAGTGATTGGCAGCTGAATGGCCTTCCTGATCTAATAAAAGAAAATTAAGGACAAAAAGGGCATGAGAAAGATAATTCTGAGTTTTCCGGGGATATAACTGTCCCTGCTTCATTATTTCCAGTTGAAGCCTTAGGTGTGCATGATCCTGTTCCACAATGGCTTGCCCCTGAGGATTGTAAGGAATGCAAAAGAATGATGGATAGAAAACTGTGCCATAGAAGAAGCAAGGGCTATGGATGTATAGGCAGGGGTGCTTTCCGTTTTGATAATTTTAGGAACTCCTAGAACAGAAAAACAGTGCAAAAGATGTACTTTAAAATCCTTGATAGTGTTATACCCATAGCAGCCTGCAAAGATAGACTCGGACCCCACTCAGATAAAAATCAACTGGTGACTCATTACACCTGCACAGGAGACCGCTGCTCTCAAAGGCAGGTGGCCCGGAAGTGAGGAGCAGGCTGATTTGTATACCCTTTTTGTGCTGCGTGGCAAGCAAGCAAGCAAGTACAGAAGCGGGATATGACGGCTAGCTCAGGGCAGGATTAGAGTGTGGTGGTTGGCTCAAGGAGGAATTATAATTTGGGAAACTCTGCTTGAGTAATTTTTCACCATTGTTTAGCCGTAGCTAGGGGTTTTTGGGAACTCAGAGAACTTCCTTATTCTATTATGAAACCTGTTCCTGGAATTTGTCTGGGGGGAGGGGGCTAGAGACACGCAAGGACTCAGACTGAGACAGACTGGGGTCTTTTGGGGGTCTATCATTTTATCAAATTCCCCACTGGTCTTTTTGGGAATTAAATCCTTGATTCATCTGCATCGCTGGAGTGGGGCTGATAGTGGGTATGTAATGGGGCCACATGTAATACTAGAAGTAGCAGGAGTGGTCCAGATATACTTGATAAGAGGGTGCTTAGCCATGGAGACCAGTTAAATAATGTTTCATACCAATCATTATCTTTTTTTCTATAATTCCTCCTGCACATGTAGACTTTTTCTGACCAGTGCTAAGCTGTCTCTTATGACTCTAGAGTGGTTCGTATAAAAACAACATGTTTCTCCTAGGGCCATACAAAGTCCTCCCTGTTTTAAAAATAGTAAATATAAACCTATTCTGTTTAGGAAAACTACTTCTGTCAGTGAGTTTAATGATTTCTCTAAATGGGCAACAGATATTTCCAAGTTCCAGAGATCTGAATCTATTTGAGTTGTGAGGGCCCTGATACTAGGGCTGAGGGGTCCAGTTGCTAGGGCTGTGGTGCTCATGGCTGTGGATCCTGCCAACCCTATGCCTACCAGTAGGGGTACCAGGATAGGTGCCCTAGTTTGTCTGTGGAGAACAAACAGGTGTTCTCATCCCCCTTCTCCGGAATAGATGAAAACTTGAGGTATAATATGGGTTATCACATAGATTTAGGGAGTGTTATATAAGATCAGGGAATTTATACAAGGTGTTAAACCAGTAGAGTATGCAAAAAAAGTTCCTTTGGGGGTTACTAAATAGTAAAGACTGGTAAGGTGAGTAGAGTTGGGGAGCTGAATGGTGTTTAGACAGTTATCTTTGTATGGAGAAGAACTTAACAGATACCCGGGGGATGTTATGCACAGTCCTTATCCCTGTAGATCTCCTAAGTTTAGTTAAGATAACAGGGTAAGGACCCTCCCACCAGGGGGCTAAGGTTTCTGGGTTATGTTTCTTTAACCAAGTCCAATCTCCAGGTGGAAGGTTGTTAAAAGTTGCTCTAGTGGTGGGGTACTGGTGGGCTTAGACTTGGTCGGCTGAATTGCATCTCAGAGGTCCATATGTAGCTTTTGCAGGGCCTGTAATGAGCTCAAGAATTTATGGTTATGGATGGGGGATAACATCACATCAGTTAGTTTTGGGATTACATGGGGCGGGGTTCCATGGATTATGTCAAGGGTGTTAAACCTTGGAAGTAGGGGGTGCATCGGGCCCATAAATGGGTAAAAGGGAGGACGTCTACCCAGCTGCCATCAGTTTCTATATGTAATTTGGTTAATGTTTTCTTTAATGTTTTATTCATTCTTTCTACCTGTCCTGAACTTTGGGACCTATAAACACAATGTAACCTCCAAGTAATTTTTAATGTGGCTTCCAGGTTTTTAGAGACCTGGGTAATAAAGGCTGGGCCCTTGTCGGACCCCAGGGTTTGAGGCAATCCAAATCGGGGAATAATGTCAGTGAGAAGGTGTTTTGCCACTGTTTAGGCTGTTTCCATTTTACAACGGAACGCTTCTGGCTAACCTGAAAAGGTATCAATTAAGACTAAGAGGCATTTATATCTGTATGTCCCTGACTTGATTTTGGTGAAGTTGAGTTCCCAATGCTCCCCTGGAATGATGCCTTGGAGGTGAGACCCCATGTGGTGAAGCACCCAGGTCGCATTTACCTTGGCGCATGGGAGACATCTGGAGGCTGCGTCCTTAGTGTATTTGCAGAGACGGGGAATATACAGGTGTTTGGAGATGAGTTGGATGAGTTTTGAGGCTCCGAGGTGAGTTCCCTGGTGTAGCCGGTCAACAAGTTGTCATCCTAATGACTCCAGGAGGAAGGGGCATCTACCTGGGAAAATGATCCGGTCTCAGGGGCCTGTTAGGCAATCCAAGTGTTTAATTTCTTCTCCGTCTGTTTCCGTGTAGACTGGTGAGGGCTGGAACAAGTGGTCTGGTAAGACTGGAAGAATGTGGGTGGAGCCCCATTGGTCTTAGGGCAAGCCACCTTGGCTGTTTGGTTGGCCAGTGTGTTTCCCTTTGAACGGGGCATATCTCTCCGTTGGTGTCCGGGACAATGGATGATGGTGAGGCTATTTGGCAGCCAGATAGCTTCTAGTAGGGCAAGGATCTCTTTCTTATTCCTGGTGTTTTGAGACAAGTTACAGATGAGACAAGTCAGTAAGCGAAGCTGGTGGTGGTCTGTGATTCAGA
>CAUYRH010085392.1:0-35336 GCA_963574655.1 Perodicticus potto
CACACCTGTGGTACATATTTGAAGGGTTAGGAGAAAACTTCTAAATACGGATCAAAATTGTTCTCACAAAGTAATGAGAAAGTCTCTTGAATGTTATTGCAATCAGGTTGATGAAAATATCTCTGATTGTATCTGAAGCCCATACACTGTATCCCATGACTGAATTATTGTACACAGATATGATTCAATAAAAAAAAAATGCAACCCTAAAGTCAACAATATGGATGACCTTTCTTTGTTTACAAAAAAGTATGTCAGGTGATTTTG
This sequence comes from Perodicticus potto, assembly GCA_963574655.1. Taxonomy (NCBI): domain Eukaryota; kingdom Metazoa; phylum Chordata; class Mammalia; order Primates; family Lorisidae; genus Perodicticus; species Perodicticus potto. The sequence continues at coordinate 268 of CAUYRH010085392.1, forward strand.
TAGTTATTTGCTTATTGTGCTAAAGTGTTTCCTTAAGAGTTCATAAATGTGTGTCTGTGATGTTTAGATCAATAGTAAATGACTGCCTATAAGATGTACATCATTTAAAAATGTAACAGGCAGATATCATCTAACTTCTATAATACTTCAGAGTTAAGACACATCCATCTATAATAAAGTCACAGGTGTGTTCACACTAGAGCGGAGAGTTGATGTCTGCATGTGGGAGACCTTAGTACTCTCAATGTTAATATCAGAGAAAGCAGAGGGACAGGGAAGCCCACAATAAAATTTCTGAGGATACCCTGGAGAGGGGGAGAAAATCTTAGGTATGTATAATGGTATTACTAAATAAGATTTATTTCATGTAGTGAAACCCTCCCCCCCACTGCTTGAATGTGGTTATGTTTTTCTCTCGTGTGGGTGTGCAGTTGTTCATTTACTGGTTTCATATTAGGTGTGAGTGTGTTGAATACTTGCTTTTCCATTCTTATGATACTTTACCTAGAAGATTTTTTCCAAATCCATTCAGGTACATACAAAAGATGTAAAGTCTCCATCTTTTTATGAGTGAATAATATTCTATGGCATACATATACCATAGTTTGTAAATTTATGAGTTGATGGGCACTTCTCAGTTGTTTCCACATCTTGGTGCATTGAGCTGGAAAAAACATTCATAGTGCAAATGTCCTAATGGTAAAATGATTTTTTTTTTCTTTTGGGTGGATACCTAGTGATAGGATTGCAGGATCAAATGAAAGGTCTAAATGACTTAAAAAAAAAAAAAAAACCAAATGAAAGGTCCACTTCTAGCTCTTTAAGAATTCTCCATACTTCTTTCCCAAAAGGCTGTATGAGTTTGTAATCTCACCCACAGTGCATCAGTGCTCCCTTTTCACCACGCCCATGCCAACATCTGCGGCTTTGGGACTTTGTGTTGTGGGCTATTCTCACTGGGATTAGGTGATATCTCAAGGTGGTTTTGATTTGCATGTGTCTGTTGATTAGGGAAAATGAGCATTTTTTTCATGGGTTTGTTGGGTATTCATCTGTCTTATTGGGAGAAAATTCTGTTCATGTGTATTTCCCATTTATAAATTTTGTTTGCTCTTTTCTTGCTTATTAGTTTGAGCTCTCTATAGATTCTGGTTATATTAGCCCTCTGTCAGATTCAAAACGTGCAAATATCTTCTCCGATTCTGAAGGCTATGTATTTGCTTTAGTTCTTGTGTCCTTAGCTGTGCAGAAACTTTTTAGCTTGATAGTTCCCATTTATATCTTTTAGTTGTTGCCATGATTGCCAATTGGGGTCTTCATCTTTCCCCAGGCTGATATCATCAAGAGTTCTTCCAACATTTTTTTCAAGAATTTTTATTGTTTCATGTATTAGATTTAAATCTTTCCTCCTTCATGAGTCAATTTTGTAAGTAGTGAGAGGTTCGGGTTCAGCTTCAGTCTTTTGCATGTGGCTAACCAGTTCTTCCAGCCCCGCTTATTACATAGGGACTCTTTACCCCAATGTGTGCTTTTGTTTGGTTTATCAAAAATCAGAGGATGATATGAGGCTGATTTCACCTCTGGGTTTTCTATTCTGTTCCATAGATCTATGTCTCTATTTTTGTGCCAGTACCATGCTATTTTGATCACTATTAACTTGAAGTATAACCTGAAATCTGATAAAGTGATGCCTCCAGATTTGTTTTTATTTCTTAGAATTGCATTGGATATTCACAGTTTTTCTGGTGTCATATGAAATGAAAAACTTTTTTCAAGTTCTTCAAAGTATGATATTCGTATTGGTGTTTTAATGGGGATTGCATTAAATATGTAGATTGCTTTGGGTAGTATAGACATTTTAACAATGTTGGTTCTTCCCAGGCATGAACATGGTATGTTTTTCCATTTGTTAATGTCTTCTACAATTTTTTTCCCTCAAGTTTTCATAGTTCTCTCTATAGAGATCCTTCACATCCTTTGTTAGGTATATTTCCAGGTATTTCATTTTCTTTGAAGCTACTGTAAAGGGAATTGTGTCTTTGATTTGATTCTCGGTGACTATTATTGGTATATATGAACACTACTGATTTGCAGACGTTGATTTTATATCCTAAGACAGTGGTTCTCAACCTTCCTAATGCCGCGGCCCTTTAATACAGTTCCTGTGGGTTGCAACCAGTGGTTGAGAACCAGTGTCCTAAGATGTTACTGTATTTCTTGGATTGCTTCCAGAAATCTAATGGTTGAGTCTCTGGGATTTTCTAAGTGTAAGATCATAACATCAGCAAAGAACTAAAGTTTAACCTCCTCTGTCTCCATTTGGATACCTTTGATATTCTTCTCTTGCCTGATTGCATGGGCTAGAACTTCCAGAACTATGTTGAGTGGTAATTGCAATAGAGGACATCCTTGTCTAGTTGCCACTATCTTTTAACAAGAGAAATGGAGATAGACACTTTGCAGATGTGAGCACGATTCACCTTAGAAGTTCATGCCAGGCATTTAACGACATAGGACTGACTGCTGGATTGCATTCCAAATAAGAGAAGCAGACTTCATTTTACTTTTTTTTTTAATAGGTAAACAAGTGTTTAGCAAGGTTAAAAGTAAAGGACTCTGGGGAATTTTCATGTTAGTGGAAACCCTTGGTGCTTTTCCAGTTGGCTGAGAAATTATGCTTGGAAAAATGAGGAGGCATTTGAGAGGTAAGGAACCTAATTAGCTGAAACAGCTGTTGTCATTCTCATTTTGTGTGAGGTAAGGATTATCCTTCAAGGAAAGCAGGTAGAAGCAATTATTAACCATGTTCAACAGCCACTGTGCTAAAAGCACTGTGCCAGGCCAGTTGAGGGAGAAATAGTAAGAAAATAGCAGAGTCCTGGTCCTCATGGAGCTTACTGTCTAGGGGAAATTATACAGAAATCTTTTTACCGTTGGTAACATTGTTGGCCGTGAAAGACAGTTGTTGTCACGGGGCAATATTTCATCATTTGCCAAGTGAGTAGTACTGACAGTAGCAACAGAAATTTAGGGGAGAGGAAGAATCCCGCAGGCCAGAGAGGTCAAAGAAGTGGGCTTGCAAATGCTGGGATCTGCGTTTGGAGTGAGATAGGCATAGTAGGTAAGGAAAAGTATCTTGGTGCAGGAAAATGGTGTGTGTTAGGAGGCCGAGATAAGTGAGCTCCAGGTATATTTGGTGTTTATTAGGTAGAACTGAGAAATAAAGCCAGGAGGAGAGGATGAGGCGAGATCCTTGGTTTCCCCGAGTAACAAACAGGCCAAGGAATTTCAGCAATATAATGAGAGCTAATATTATACAATAATATAGGTTCTATGAAACAGTAATCCCAGGAGATGCTCTTTGAATAAAGTGTTTTATGGTTAAATAAATTCAGGAAGAGTTGCATGCTAAGTATATATGCCCTCCTAGAGACTTCAAATACATATTGGTATTTAAAGGCTAGAGTTAACTTTAGTTGAGCCAGCATTTCAAATGTATTTGCCCAGAGAGAATGTGAGGGACAGTTATGAGAAGTAAGAACATAAAACACCTATGCACAGTCAGTGGAACCACTTAGCACAAATTTGCAATTTGATAACAAGGAAGCATTAGCTATTGTCTTAAAGTGGGAGGTGATATTATTAAAGAGAGATTTTATCCTACTATTAGTGTGTAGATAGAACAGTTTGTATAAAATATTCGAAACATAGGACCCTTAAGGAAAGAGCCTCTACTTTGGGTATTCATTCATTTGTTGTTCATTCTTTCATCCATCCACCAAATATCTATTAAGCAAATACTATATGCTATCTGCTAAGCAAGGTAAATATGATGGTGATGAAGGTAGAAATAATCCCTGCCCTCATGGAGTTTAGAGTCTAAAAGATGAACTGCATTTTGGGGAGTACTAAGAAAAGAGAATGAAGAAAAGTACCCTTCTGTGTCTTTTGCTGAACAGCTGCCCTGAAATAGACCTTTTCATTTCCTCTTAAATATGTTATCACAAAATGACATTCATTTTACTATTAGCAATATCACTGAACCTTGTCAAAATAATTTAACATTGCTGAGGTTTTAATGCTTAAGTGTGGCTTTATTTGATCTTGGGCCAGTTTAGCATTTTGGAATAAATTTTCAAATACTAATTTGAAGAAAGGAAATAAAGTATAAGGAGTAGAGAGAAGCAGAAAGAGGGAATTTATTTTTGCTTTAAGGAAGCCCAGAAGGCACATTTAGTTCTAAATATAGATCTTTCTATAACATGGTGACTCTCAAATTTTGACCACACATTGGAAGCACCTATGACCTTTAAAAATTACTGACATCTGAGTCCTACCCAGAGAGATACTTACGTAATTGGCCTGAGGTGGGGGCCTGGAATTTAGCATTTTCTATGCCCTCCAGATGATCCTAATGTGCACCCAAGTTTAAGAATCACTTCTGTAATATGTGGAAGGTAAAGCCATAGAGGTTTACATAATATTAGAGCTAGCTGTATGCCCGGCTTACTGACTAATATTTGTAAACCTGGCCTTTCTGTGTCTAGATTTTAGGATGTAGCTTGGCAGAAGAAGTAGATATTACATATGACTAATAATCCTCCCACAGTCTGTCACCTGGGCAGCAAACCCATTTTTCAATGTAGGGCTGTGTGGGAGGTGTATAGAGTTGCCTTACTTCAGAACAGCCTCTGCTTAGAAGATGCTGGAATGCCTTCAGGTGGGTGTTGAATGGCGGAACTGTAGACTTTGTGTCAAGGGCATTACATCTCGGCTTTGAGACTGGAGAGCAGTGAGTCATTTGCTTGAGGGCTTTGAGAACCTACAGGGCCTCTTTTTATGGCCTAAGGAAGCCTTCAGGGGTGACTAAGATATTTCAGACTTGGAAGAATACAGAGTTGAACTCTGAGGAATCTGGTTAAGTGGCAAGGACAAAAACATCTGAGTCCTTTGAAATTATTTTCATTTTAGCCTGAAGATTGACTCGGCAGCAAGCTGATAAAAGTCAATGTATTTCATTTACTTTTCTTTATCTTTTTCTGAAAGTTTTTTGATTTTAGTAAAATTGTGGAATTTTTTTTTTTTTTTTTTTTTTTTTTTTTTTGCAGTTTTTGGCTGGGGCTGGGTTTGAACCCACCACTTCCGGCATATGGGGCCGGCACCCTACTCCTTTGAGCCACAGGCGCCACCCAAATTGTAGAATTTTATTTTACAAAGAATAAGTTGAAGTTACTAGAGTCTGAAAGAAGTTTATTATGATTCTGTGCAAGGGGAGTTCACCTTTATGGAATACAGTGGGCCCAAAAGTTCTGTACCCAGGGCTCCAAAGCAGCCAATTTGCAATCTCCTAGTAAATGGTTAGCCCACCATTTGGTAGAGCGGGCCACCTTGGACTTTCATGATACTGTGGTGATCTGTTGAATCTCATCCATCAAAGAGCTTAGGGTGTGCCTCCCTATTTTCTGAAGATCTTGAGTCATTTGTTCGTTGCCTTTGTGTATTTCCTCTGTTCCAGACTAATTATCTATTTGCTTTTGGAGGCAGTTAGAGACAGACAAGACCTCTGCTTTCATGGAGTTTATATTGTAGTAGACAAGACAGAAGAAAAAAATTAACAAATAAAAAATGCAGATAATGATGGGTACTATGAAGAATACAAAACAGGAGAGGGCTGTGGGTTGAGGCAACCTTAGAAGACCACTCTGCAGATATGACATGTGACAAGAAATGTGACTGAATAGAAGGAGCCACTTTCCTAAACGCCCATTGCAATAGCATTCTAAGCAACAAGAATGGCGAGCGCAAAAGCCATGAACAGGAACACAAGCTTGGAGCACAGTGGAAAGGGGGAGAGTAGGGGAAGGTGAGCTCAGAGGTGAGGGGAAGGCTTTGAGCACAGCAGGTTGATGCTTTCACTTGATTTGATTTAGCATATGATTAACCAGATTTTTTTTTAAAACAGAAAAAAACAGAATTAATCTATTTGTTTCAGAAGATCAGACATTTGTGAATTTTCTTTACAGTTACACATGAACCTGATGATTAGTACCATGTCATCAAAGACAGATATGACAGAGAAGTATTTGAGTTTTCGTGCTTTACTCTGCTAATAACTGAGCTCATGGTCTGTGGCAGTCATCAGTGTAATTGAATTTGGTTTGCTGAGAGCTGGGGACTTCTTTGAAAACTTATATTTATAAAATTAGAATCTCTATATACTGCAGGTAAATATGGAAAGAAGTGCTTGTGTCAGAACTTCATTGGATTTTAGAATGATATTTGCCTTTAATTTGATGATCTGCTTTGACTTTTTCAAAATGTCTGGGGATTATGACATAGTTTTTGGCAAAAAAGGGGAAGAAACGAGAGCATAAATTGAATTCCTATCACTTTTAAATTCTGAGAGAAAGTCACACAAGACCCTTATTGAATTACTGAAGAATGTGACACATACAACCTTTACACAGTGATTTATTGAGATAATCGGTCTTAACTGAATGATCAAGTTTTCATTTATTCATTTGGAATTGAACTATAAATACTGGTAAATTTTCTGTTTTCTTTGCTGACCCACAGAACTGGTTTGGGCAGACATATGTGTTTAAATCTTGGAGAAGTATACACAGCGTGAAGTGACCGATAAGTGACTAGCATTTACAATTGCAAAGTTATTGCACAGGGCGGCTTAATGGTATATAAATGAAACTGCTACAAGGTAGAAGAATGGGAGTAAAAAATTAGGTTGCTGTGTGAGATCAGATTAATCTGAGAATCATTTAGACATTTCATTTCTCTGGAAGCAGTTTGCTTGGAGGTCTCCAGCTGTGTTTGGCATTAGGCCACATTTCTGTGTCCTTAAGACTCAGAGTTGTACAGTGCACATTGATATCAGTCTGTCATGCACCTAAATGGGTGGATGCTTTATGGAAATAATTTCTGGAAGGAAGAGGCCAGAAAGAGCCACAGGTGAGCTTGGCAGGAGAAACCCCCCAGGTGATGACATTTGGGGGTTGGGGGTGCTGGTCAGGTCCAGACCAGGGAGGGAGGGGGCTTCCTCACAGGGATGCCGCCCTGCATGGTTCACTAGAGGGCTGTAACATTCTTCTCATCCTCCAAGTCTCAGCTGGAAGGCCACTTTCTTCAGAGGGACCCTTCCTGACCATCTTATCACAAATCTTTTTCCATTATCGCTTATCATTAAACCTAATTTTTTTTCCTTCGTAATAATTTGAAATTATATCTTGATGTACTGACCTCTTTATTGTCTCTCTCTTACTCAGTTAATCACAGTTTGCACCAGGGAAGGCTTGTGTTTTCCCTCTTACTACCTCCCTAGCACTTAATTCTGCCTGGAGCCCCTCCTTGTAGCAGCAGCTCTGGCTAGGGTGCATGCACTCAGGATGAATATTCCCCACACAAGTTGCCCAAATAGGTCACATTGGAACCTGCGAATTAGATTGATGAGGGTGCCTGCCACCATCTCATGCATTGTCCTAATTACCTGTGAAAATCATAGTTCCCATTCTAGTGTGTAGAAGAAGAACAAACACTGTAAAAGAAGCTGCCGGACTTGCATCGCTGATGAGTAGCAGGCCAGGGTTTGAACTCCAAGGCCAGCCACTGCTTCCCTTTCATCTCATCTCCTGACACTGCCCTCCTTGTCCTTGGCACTCCCAGCACTCGCACGCTGTTTGTCTTTCCCTGCATACACCAAGTCCTAGGGAACTGTTGCTGAGTCTGTGAAGCTCCTGCCTCCAAAGCAAATCTGTTACTCATTATTCTCCTCCTGGGTGCTGCCATAAAACACACCCTGTGCCCTGGAAGATTACAAGCTCCGATTCCTGCTTCTTGTGATGAGATAGTCCAACCAAGGGCTAGTCCCCAAGCAGGAATGCCTGGAGTCTCAGACTATTTTAAGCTTCCCCTGAGGCAGAGATAGGCTTATATAACCTCAGACCAATCTGATAGCTAACAGGAGAGCAGATTAAAGTAGATATAGCCAGGGTATTATCACAATAAACCACCTTTCTCAGGACCCTTGAGAGGGGGAAAAAATTTCCATGTACTGAACATCTACCATGTGCTGAGCATTTTGCATAGATTATCCTATATAGGGTGGACTAAGGTGACAGTAGATTCTGACCCAAGCACTGAGTGAGGCTGTAATTTAGAACCACATTGACAGAGTCACTCTGGTGACAGCACTGTGACTAAGGGTCAAGGTGGGCCACTTGGCAGTTTGGTAGTCCTCCAGACACAGGAAATAAGCTGGCTTGTTTGTCATGTCCCTGCTGGGCATTGACGCACTATATAGTTGGTAGATTTTCAACATGGGAACGAGCCTGCAAAGGACACAATGAGCCAATTAAGAGGCCCCAAGGCAGTAACTCCCAAGGACATGGTCTACATCCAGGACCCCCACTGCTGCCAAAGAAACAGACTTTCAGTAAATTTTAAACAAGGAAAACCTTTGAATTATGTTCATTTTTTTAAATTTCAAATTAATGAGGGTACAAATTGTTAGGTTACACTGTTCTCACTGCTAAGGTACAGTTCCAGTTGTAGAAGAGCCCTTCACCCAGGGGGCGCACTGAACACCCTCACATTGCTCCCCTTAAGTGAGATCCAGCCAATCGCCCTTGCCCCTCCCCTACCTCCCCTGCCGCCTCCTTCCTCACTCCTCCCCCTTGCTAGACTATATTTGTGTTTAATCATTCATATGGGCATGTAATTGATACATTTTCTTTTTTTTTTCTTGTGTCACATATAAAGGTGCTGTGGTATTTATAGCATCTCATTGTATACACCCTGGTATGGCAGAGTATTCTGTTGACTTTACAAACAAGGGCAGTTAACACACAGGATTACCCAGCAATGCCAGAGACAGTTCCTAAGCCACTTCTAAAAACAATTTCAGCAATGTATAGTGCTGTCAAGAGGGCAGAGCTTTTACACTTTGATAAAGTTTCATGGAAGGTCATTTTTAAATCCTTTGTGGGAAAAAAACCAAGAATATATGTAAAAATCAAAATTGAATTCAGTTCTACTGTAGCATTAATCAAAAATCCTAACCTTTAGCATAGATATTTAAGTGTCTGTGGACGTGTGGTTCTTTGTTCTTGTAATAGATTCTGCATTATTAAGAGTGGAAAAGACTAGAAGTGGGAGAAAAGTGCAGTCTGCATGAGCAAAGGAAATCAGCTCTCTTACTAAAACAGAATTCAATAATCTCCAATATGTTAGTATTAGAGAGAGGCTTTCTGGTATTTTGATTTCTTCCCAGTTCCTTGTACCAACCTCCTCCTACAAGTAGACATGTTGTTATCTCAGCCTGCAGTCATTGTCCACTGCTCATCACTCCACTGAGGACCAACTTGTGTCCTGCCATCAGTGTCACCCTCGGAGGCCTTTGGTCTACCCTCTCTCACTGTCATTTTCTGGTTTTGCATGCTACTTCTTTCTTCAGTCACTTTTGTAATTAGTATAAATTTGTTTACTCATTTATAGGGTCTCTGCTTCATTTGGCTTCAATTCATTTTACTACAATTTTTATTTACTAATTTATCATCCTTTGCTTAGCACAGTGACTGTCTCATGAATTCAAATATTTGTTGAATAAGTGAGTGAATGACAGAATTAATGAATTAGTGTAACAGAATGGCTGTCTGAGCATCCTACCTTTTCCTAAATATGTTGAACCTCCCCTGCTGCTGGTTAACTTGCATTGATGGTGAGAACCATCTTAAAATCCAGCATCAGAGGAGCCCAGATTCCCATCACCCCTGGAGTCAACCTACAAGGCATATTGACTCTGCTGCTGAGTAAAACTTAGAATATGCCTAACACATAGTAGACATTGTGTAAACATTAGCTCTTCATTTGATGAGACTGGTGATAACTATCTATATATTTTCTGTTCTGTTTTTCATCTTAAATGTAAAGAATCTGTGTGAGATATTTAAGTCCCTACCTAAAGTCCCTACTAGATTCAATCAGATTCAGGAGTCTATTCTGCTCTGTTTCCAAGCACAGAATTCCAAGCCTATAGAAATAACTCCTTTGCATGAATTCAGGCAAATTCAGAAACAGCCTTTTCCTGGAAAAGAACTCATTTTTATACATGCCTTATGCTTTAAATAAGATCATTTCCAATGAATACAGGCTTTCTATTCATTTCTTTGCCTACCAAGGTTATATATAATTCAAAGTCCACTTCAGCATGGACTTTTCAAGGCCCTTTGGTTTCTCTCATCTCTATTTCTTTGGCACTTTTTAGTTCAGCTCCATCCATTTACCACATAATTGCCAGGGTCAATTTTCAAACATAAATATAACTATGTCCTTCTATTGCTTAAAACCCTTCAATGAAATCTCAACTCCTTAGTATGATATATCAGGCCTTCATATTTAGCCTCTCTGTTACCACTCTCTACTTCACACTTTGTGCATCAGCAAAGGTGACAGTGCTTGTGCATTCCCACAGTTATAAAACTATCCCACCTGCCTTTGTACACACATCTCATGCAAAAAGACATACCCCCTTTTATGCCTTTGTACACACGACTCATGCAAAAAACATACCCCTTTTCTTCAACTGGATAATTTCTACTTGCCTTTTAAGGCTCACCTCAAGTTTTTTCTCGTTGTTGGGCATTGTCACCTGTGCACACCCCTCTCCCAAGACACCTAGTCATTGTATTGAAATGTCTTAGATTCAGCTTTATCCCCTCCATTAACTCTACATTCCTTCACTGCAAATGAGATCTTAGTTTTCTTTGTGTTCCAACACGCTATCCGATACATTTTAAACAGTCAAACAATATTAAACTATTTTGCATCTCTCTGAAAATCTGATAAAGCTCTCTATATAATGCAAAATTGTGATTTGTCTTTAAATGCTATAGTCCCGTCATAGCCAGTCACAGGGTGACTCCTGTTACATGGTATACATACTTCTAAAAGTAACCATCAAAGAGGAATTGCAGAAAATGTTTATGGCATTTAGCATTAGGAGAATAAGATATGCTGGCCAAACATATTACCTGAAGAACAACATTCTGTAAAGCCCCATTAAGCCATGCAGAGATCATTCTAAAATTATATTCCAAAAAGTAGACTCCAGCGCAGGAAGATCTGTCCTGCTAAAGTAATAGATAGTCATAGTATACCAGTGGTATACTCCTAATCTCACCCAACAGCAGGATGGCTAAATAAGAAAATGAAAATTGGGTTGGCACCTGTGGCTCAAAGGAGTAGGGTGCTGGGCTCATATACTGGGGATGGTGGGTTCAAGTCCGGCCCTGGCAAAACTGCAAAAAAAAAAGGTGGTGCCTGTGGCTCAAAGGAGTAGGGCGCCAGCCCCATATGCTGAAGGTGGTGGATTCAAACCCAGCCACTGCCAAAAACCACAAAAAATATATATATATATATATGGAAATATAAGTACAGAAGAAGGTAAATTTTGAGGACCCATTATATTTTGATGAAACAATAAAAGTTAACAGGCTATATACATATGTGTATATGTACATATTGCACATATATAGACCTGTATTAATACAATGCAGTTTATTGCTATGGACTCACAATGGAGGTGGAATCTTGTCAGTCAAAATACCAAATAACTCTAAAAGAGCTGCACTTATGACTGATTTCAGTTTTATTCTGTGGTATGTACAATAAAATAAGGGCTTAGGAAAACATATGAAAAGCTTCTAAAAATAGCAAAAATAATTCAGAAATTACAAAATAGGATTTTTAAAAAGTTTATATAGGAGATAGACTTATGGTATAGAGCAGCAGTTCTCAACCCGTGGGTCACAACGCTTTGTAACAATGAAAATACATCCTGCATATCGGATATTTACATTATGATTTATAACAGGAGCAAAATTATGGTTATAAAGTAGCAACAAAAAGAACTTTATGGTTGGGGGTCACCACAACATGAGGAACTGTATTAAAAATACTGTTTCGTTGTTATTTATACAAAATAATAAAGATCAGAAATTAAAACATAGCAATTTAGTGTAGAAATAAAAAAGGAAAGAAAATTTTGGTAGGAAAAAGTAATGACAACTGATGAGTTTCCTAGGTATATCCCACATGGTTTTGTGGTTTCATAACATGACCAGAAAAGGTCCACACATTTGACTTGGAACTTGCTAATAGCCAGCACAAAGTGGGAAGTAGTGACATGATTGAGAACTTCCCTGAGGTAAAGGCAAACCAGTTTTAGCATAGGCATTCCTCATACTGAGCCCTAGACTCTCATAAACAGACAACTCTGTGTGCTTTCATGTTACTCTAACAAATGCGAATAATGAGTTTCTTAGGGATATTTCCTGAAACGGTCATCAGTGAGGGCTGATTGCATGACACTAAAATGGAGTTCAGGAAATTCTGTAAGGGCCTAGCCAATGTAGCACAAGTACATTGATAGTTTGCCTTAATTCAGTTACTTAAGAGTAGCTGGAAGAGTGAATAATTATCATTTCTTACAAATTAGCTTTTGCTACATATTGATTAGTGTGGGATTGTGTATTCTTAATACTGAAAGTACAGACATTATGTTGTTATTTGAGGATCAACCTCACAGAAGTTTGGCCACTGTGCATTTTATCAAAATGCATCAAACTAGACAGACTAGTTGTCTATGCTGTGGTCCTAGACAATCTGAACTATAAGTAGTTGAGCAAGAATTTCTGCTTCTGGTTCATGTCATCCAACTCTCATGCATCAGCTGGGGACAGTGGCCTACATGCATGATGCTCTCCTGTGATTGAGACAGGTACATGGAGCATTGCTACCAGATGCTGGATGAAAAAGAGAATGTAGCCGAGCACACACTGCATCTTCTAGCTCCTGACCAAAAGGCATATGCATGTGACTATTCCTGATGTTAATGGGGAATGTAAGGGTAATCTTACCACTGCCTGGCAGGAGAGAAAGAAGAATTTTGAGAACAGTGCTATTGATTTCTACACAGAGCTGAGGAGTGTGGTTAATTAAAAACACCACCCTTTAGAAAGAAGATAGAGTCAGGAAACATATACACCCAGAGATAATATTAGTATTTCCCTGAAAAAAATGGGGTCCAGGAGTATTTGTAGAACGTGGGTGATGAAGACCCAAATGTAAATTACTACAAAGCAATACTACAAAGTAATTTTCATGTACTTTTTTTTATAATTCAATAAATCCATGCCATATTCCATACATTCTACAAAATAAATAAAGGAAACATGAACCTGACTATGGAAATATGCTATAGCATTCATCAAGGCAAGGTATACTTCACAAAAGAAGAAAAGATAAGCTCTATCAGGTAAAATTTTTAAAAGCTCTAATGACATTGCATCAATGATTGGTGTGACAATCACTTTAACACATTATTTTAAAACTACCAGAGTCAACAGTTAATTTCTTTTGATGACAAAGGGGCAGAAGGGAAATTTCAAAGATGCTTTGGCTCACAAAAGTATTTAACTACTCATACTTTTGAAATCTGAGATCCCAGTCTGAATATTGTTATCTTACTAAGCCTTCAGTCGATTTGAATACTTACTAAGGAGGAATCTATAAAACCAAAGTTATACTCCATAGATCCGGCCACCATTTCTGATGTACAGCCTTCTTTACAGTAGTCTCTTTCAGTATAGAAATATTGTAAGGACGGTTTTCAAAAACTGTTAAGGAAAATAGAGCGATTAGAGCTATAAATTTCTACCTGAATACCCATATCAGATGAGGGATTACAGTTGGTATTTTTGTGAACATTTCTAGTCTCTAACTTCATCTGAATATTTAGAGTTAGGTACTAGAATTTAATCATCTTCCATAACTACCTTAGCATCTTTTTACTCCCACCTATTTGTTAAGAATTTCTTTGATAAGTAGCTTACTAATTGGTAGGTCTGTCTGGTCAAAGCTATGGCCTTGATTCAGGGATTTCTCAATTTTGGGATTATTGCCATTTGGGACTGGATAATCCTTTGTTGGGGGAGAAGGATGGGCTGTACTATGCATTGTAGGAAGTTTATCAGCGTCCCTGACCTCTGCCCACTGGATGCCAGAAGCACCACTTCCCTAGTTGTAACAATCAAAAATATCTCTAGACATTTCCAAATGTCACTTGGGAACATGACTGCCCTTGACTGAAAAACATGCACGTAATTTAATCAGAATCTACTTCTGGGACTAAATATAGAGCAAGTGTCCCCTGAATATCATGGACTTTTAAAAAATTTCATTATGGGGGTATACATGTTTTGGTTAAATAGTTTGCTTTTGTGTATTTTAAGTCAAAGTTGTAAGTGTGCCCTTCACCCAGAAAGTGCAGTGTACCTCTTAGGTGTGAATTTACCCATCTCCTATTCCCCCTGCTCTCCTATTTTAATTCCATTGAATTTTGCTTCCCTCGTGCACATAAGTGTTAATGAACACTTATAGTCCTGTGTAGGATTGTTCCAGTTACTATGGGGTTCCATAAAAAATCACCTCAAAAATTATGTCATAAAACAATTACTTATTACGCTTACGGGATTTGTGGGTCAAGAATTCTGGCAGGGTACAGCAGGAATGGCTTCTCTCTGCTCCATCATATCCGAAGCCACTGCTGGGAGACATAAAGGCTAAGGTTGACATTTTCTGAAGGCTTCTGACATGTTTAGTATTGACGTGCTACAAACAGATAGAGCTACGGCAGAAACACACACTCCTGCCCTTTCCATGTGGATTCTTGACTTCTTTACAAAAAGCACTTATCTAATCCACGAAGAAGAGATCCAGGGGTCAGCTGTATTCCCTTTTATGACCTAAGCTCCGAAGTCTCATAGTATTACGTATCACTTCCAGCACACTCTGTCGGATGAAGCCGTTAAAAGGCAGAAGGAGGCAAACAAACATCACTTAGTAAGAAGACCAGGTGGGCTAAGACACAGATCAGTGTGCTCATCTTTAGGAAAGATAGTCTGTCACTGGGATGGACCCTTGAATAATATCTGAGTTCTGTTAGTAATGAAGAAGGGGAATTTTGTGTGGCTAGACAACCAACAGGGTTTACAAATGCACCTTTATTTAATAAGACAGTCCAAATGAAAAAAGTGTATATCCTAGCTGGCTAATAAATTAATTGCAAAGTTGATATTATGCAGGAGCTTTACATTTTAGTAGACTAAGATAGTCATGTTGGTAATCCCTCTGTTTTACATATTTTAACATGATATGTAAATGAATACAACAGTGATAACACTATTACTTGGTAATTTGGCCCAGTTCTAAGTGTTTAGATGAATTTTCAAGACTCTGTCAAATGAGTTTAGCAAGAATAATGGCATCTTGCTGATGGTGTGAAAGCAATGGCAGAGAACATCCTCCAAGTAATAGCTCATATGAGAACTGTTGCCAAAAGGGATTCGAAGAGTCATTGCATCCTACACAGATGAGAATAGGAAGATAATTATTCAAAATCCAGGCCCAGAGATAGAGGCCCAGAGACTAACTTGCTTGATGTTCTCTTTTGACCCTTATATATAACCTTTGGGATGCTTCCATAGAACCTAGTTTAATAATCAGTGATCAGTATAAAAATCAGTGAACTAGGAATCAGAACTGAGTTATTGTCCGGGTTTAGCCAGTTGTCTGACTTTGCATAAGTCACTTACTCTCCTGGCATCTCAGCTTCTTAGTTTGTAAGTTGGCAGAATTGGCATAGTGGTCTCAGAAGCCCTTCCCACTTCTATAATTCCTTAACGATCTTAGGGAGATGCCCACAAATATTCAAATGAGAATATTAAACTGGTTCCTGCTAATCCTGTTACCCACCAAGTGCTTGGCATGGTTAGAGTATTTAACAAGTCTCTACTTTTAAAGAGCTCTGGAAATCTGTTTGAGCCCTTTTTAAAGGAAATATAGGCTTATTTTTTCATAAAGAGAAATCTTCCAACAGTTACAGCCTCCTTATTCCTTATAACTCTGTGGACGGCAATGCCAACTTTCATCAAGTTCTCCTTGGCTTTCATAATGAGATATAGATGCTGGAGGGAAATGAATGATGAGAGAAGAGATCTGGATTTAACCTTTCCTTGATGGAAATTGCATCGGTTTGGTTTAATTCTCTATAAAGACAGACCTGTAAGTTGCAGCAGGCAAATATACAATTTACTACTTACATGTAAGCTTTGAAACTCAGAACACAAAATAAGTTTATTTATTATTTATGGATACATACAAATGAGACAAAAGTAGAAAAACATGTACTAGATGGCTGTATGTCAAGTTTATTTTATTGCTTGCTTCTGAAGGAGGTAAGAGACAGTGGGACAGTGGAGGGGAATTAGGTAATTTCTCCTTAATATGAGTAAAGTTTTCACACCCAAAGCAAGTAGAACAAAATATACACACTTATTAATTTCTAAAGTGTATAAATGGCAAGGCTTTATTGATCTCGATTTCTGTTATTTTTTTAACTTCAAAAGATAAAATTATATTAAAAAATATTCTCAAGAGCTGAGCTGCATTGGAACCAGATATCAGAGTAGCTAATTAAGGCAATAAGCTCAAATAAAAGCCTTTTATTACTTAATGAGCAATATAGGGAAAAAGCTGGTTTCCCTACTATTCTATTTTTTTTTTCCATGGGTTGGCATTGGGCACAAGGGTCAAATGGCTCAGGCCTGGGGAATTGCCTCACCACAGTGGGAGCCATGAAGGAAAGACTCTTGAAGTCTTACAGACCCAGCGGTTGGGAGAAAGGCTAGGAATGGAAGAGTGAGTCAGAGCAAAGAAAACCTGTCGAGGAGAAATTTTGGGTGGAGGCATCTATGCTAAGAATGCAGATAAGAGTAAGAGCATGGCTGACTAGGGGACCTGAGTCCTTGACTCAACTCCCTTTTAGCAACTGCGGTGCATCAGAACTGTGATCAAGTGGAAGGGCAGATTTCACACTGAGGTTGCTAGATAAAGCCTCATAATTGCCTGTGGTTGGGCCTGAGAAATCAGACATACGTTTTTGGTCAATAGGTGGACTCCCCAAGTTCTCTAATAAGTTTTTCTGCCCTTAGGAATGCATGTAGATAAAAAGTAGACAGTTTAAGCCAAGTATCTGTAGACTTCAATAATGAATAGAACAACTAGATAGAAGATTAATAAGGAAATAGTATAAACCAGCGGTACACAACCTGTGGGTCGCAACCCCTTTGTAACAATGAAAATACATTGCACCATTAGGAAGGTTGAGAACCACAGGTATAAACCAACCAGAGCTAGCAGATATCTGTATAATACTCCCCTAAGATCAGAAACAAGACAATAATGCCCACTGTTACAACTTCCATTCAGTATTGTGCTGGAGATTCTAGCTAAAGCAATTAGGCAAGAAAATAAAGTAGAAAAATAAAGAATACAGTTTAGAAAGGAAGAAGCAAAACTATATTTGAAGATGAATTATTATTATTTTTTTTTTGAGTCTCACTTTGTTGCCCTTGATAGAGTGCTGTGGTGTCATAGCTCACAGCAACCTCTAACTCTTAGGCTCAAGTGATTCTCTTGCAATCAGCTTTCCCAATAGCTGAGACTAAAGGCACCCGCCTCAAGGCCTGGCTCTTTTTAGAGATGAGGTCTCATTTGCTCAGGCTGATCTCAAACTCCTGACCTCAAGCTATCGGGCTGCTTTCACCTCCAAGAGTGCTAGGATTACAGGTATGAGCCACTGCCCCCACAAGATGAAATAATCTTGTATAGAGAAAATCCTAAGAAATCCCCAAAAGAAAGACCATTAGAACTAAGTAGATGTAAGTTTAGCAAAGTTGCAGAATATAAAATTAACCCTATTTTCATACTGTAGCAATGAACAGTCCTAAAATGAACTTAATAAAGCAATTCTATTAAAAACAGCATTAAGAAGAACAAAATACTTACAAATAAATCTAACAAAAGAAGTATAAGACTTTATACTGAAAACTACAAAACATCACTGAAAGATATTAAAGAATTAAATAACTCGAAGTCATGGATTGGAAAACTTAATGGGTTTTCAAATTGGGCTACGGATTAAATACAAACCTCTGAAAATCCCAACTATCTTTTTGCTAAAATTCCTAAACTGATCCTAAGGTTTATACAGACATGCAAGATGCCAAGGATCTCCAAAACAGTTTTTTAAAAAAGAACAAATTTGGAAGACTCATACTTGCTAACTTCTACTGAACTTGTTACAAAGCTTCATAAATCAAAAAATTATGATACTGGCAAGAGATAGACATAAAGATCCGTAGAATAAAATTTAAAGGTTCCCTCAAATAATGCTTATGTTTATGGTTCATTGATATGTGTATAGAGTCTGTTCTATTGGGAAAGAATACGTTTTTAAATAAATAGTGCTGGAAGAAATAGGTATCTACATGCAGAATAATAAAGTTGGATCCCTACTTGACACTATATACAAATATTAACTCTAAATAAATCACAGGCCTAAATGAAAGAGTTAAAAGTATAAAACTCTTACTAGGAAACACACACACACACACACACACACATTTATGACCTTGAGTTAAGCAGTGGTTTCTTAGATATGACACCAAAGCTGCAAGTGACAAAGGAATTAAATAGGTAAGTCGGACTTCATCAAATAAAAAACTCTTTGCTACATATTATACCACCAAGAAAGTGAGAAGAAAGCACACAGAATGAAAGTATTTGTACGTCGTATATCTGATAAGGTACTTGCATCCATAATAAATAATGAACTCTCACTACTCAATAATAACAAGACTACAGTGCAATTAAAAAATAGGCAAAGGGCCTAAATTTCCTCAGAGAATATATACAAATGGCCAATAAGTAAATGAAAAGGTGATCAAGAACCAACAAATAACAGTTATACTGGAAAACTAGGGAAATGCAAAGCAAAACTACAGTGGGGTACCACCTCACACTTACAAGTATAGCTATGATCAAAGAGACAGGCAATGGCAAGTATTGGCAAAGAGGTAGGAAAGTTGGAAATCTCATCAGTTTCTGGCAGGAATTTAAAAATGGTGCAATCACTTTCCAAAACAGTTTGAAATTTTCTAAAAATGTTAAAAATAAAGTTACCATATGACTCAGTAATTCCACTCTAAGGCATATAAAAGAAATGAAAAAATATGGTCTAATAAAGACTTATATTAACTCATGAATATTCATAGATGCATTTTCACAATAACCGAAAAATGGAAACAGCTCACATGCCCTTGTCAACTGATGAATGGATAAACAAGATGTAGTATATCCATTCAATGGAATATTATTCATCAATAAAAAGGAATAAAGTACTGAGACATACTACAATATGAATTAACTTTGAAAACATTATGCTAAATCAAAGAAGGCAGTTTAAAAAGACTATGTATTGATCACATGATTCTATTATATGAATTGTCCAAAATTAGCAAATTTAGAGAGACAGGAAGTAGATTAGCAGTTGCCGATGGCAGGGGAGGGGAGGAATGAGGAATGACTGCTAATTGTTATGGGATTTCTCTTTGGGGTGGTGAAATGTTCAAAAATCAATTGTAGTAATGATTATGCAACTCTGTAAGTTTTAAATGAATGAATGGTATAAAATGTGAATTACATTGTAGTAAAGCAGTTTAGAAAAACCATATAGAAATTCTGATTTCAATTAAAGAGTAGTTTACGTTGGATCAACCTTCCAACAAATAGCAGTTATAATGGAAAACATAAAAACACAAATATTTAGGGCAATAACTATAAAGATATAAAGAGAACTCTAAATAACATCCTACAGTGAAGGAGAGCACCCCATAAAGGACAAACTTAGATAGGGGCTCCCCACATAATAAAGCTGGGGTTCAGACCTGGTCACAGAAGGTATGTTTGCAGCCCTTTGGGTGACAGAGAAATTTATTGGCTTGCCCAGGAAGAATGGATGTACCATTGCCAGGCAAGCAAGAAACAACTCTTGGTAACCTAAGGCAGAAGTAGCAGCATGCAGAGAGAGTCAGGTGTTAGAAGCCCACTCACAGACTGGGTGATACTTTTAGCCAGAATTGTAAAAAAGCAAGTCCTAACTACATGCTGTTTGTAAGAGATATACTTTAAATATATAGATAGGATGAAAGTAATATGATTACAAAGGATATAATCATAAGAAAATTGGCATGGTTATGTTACTTTCAGAAAAAATAAACTTAAAGAGGATGTTAACAGAGATAAAGGGGATGTTTTATCATAATGATAAAGTTATAGTTCACTAGGAACATGTAACAACTTTAAACATGTATGTATGTAAAAAAGGATAATTGTGAGTTTATCTCATTACTCTTTAAAGTCAGAGGTTTTTACATGAAATCCTCACCAGGATAGCTCTGTGATGTGCCATAGAATAGATTCCAATAAATTTTTTTAAATGAAGATTATAAGAAGTATATGACATCAATTTGAATTGAATCAGTAAGCTATAACATGTTACTAAAAAATCCCCAAATAATTTTAAATTAAACAGTTTCGAAATGAGCAGTTATTAAAATAAGAAAATCACAATGGAATAGGAAATATCTTAAATTTAATAATTAAATGAAAATACTTAGTTCAAAATTAGTGGGATGTAGCCAAAGTTGTGCTTATAGAGAACATTATAAAATACTAGTGTTAGAAAAATTATGAATTATGATTTCACCTTATAAATCGAAACAAATTAACCCTCAAATAAGTAGAATAATAAAGATAATAAAGATAAGACTCTATTTGAATCAGACAAACTATCAAGAAAACACCCCAAAACTTATTTTTTTTAAAGTGATAAAGTTAGAAAGTCTCTGACAAGACTGATCAAGGAAAAAAAGGAATATGCAAATATCAAGAATGAAAAAGAATCACTAAAGATTCTGCAGACATTAAAAAGATAGTAAGGCAATATTACAATAAAACTTTATGCCAATAAATTCCATAACCTGGATGAAATGGTCAAATTTTTAAAAAATACAACTTCCTGTAATTGACAGAAGAGGATATAGAAAATGTGAATAGGCATATTTAAATTAAATAAATTCATAATTTTTAAAATTTTTTCTTTTCTAATTTTTTAAATTTTTATTTAAATCATGGTTGTACAATGTAATAATAAATGTAATCATGGGGTACAATGTTCTGAGTTTATATATAATTTGAAATATTTTCATTGAACTGGTTGACATAGCTCTCATGGCAACATGGGTCCACACTTACGGTGCATCTTAGAAGGGTACAGTTGAAACTTACTAAATGTAGAATATAAATGTCTGTACACAATAACTAAGAAAATAAATTCATAATTTAAAAATTTCTCAGAAAGAACTTAGGCCAAGTTGTCTTTAGATATTTCTATCAAATATTTAAGAAAGAAATACTATCAATCTTAGGCAACTTTTTAATAAAATAGAAGAAAAGGGAACACTTCCTAATAATGTGTTATGCCCATACTCTGATACCAACTCCTTTTATCATGCCAAGCCCCAAACCTGACTAAGGTATTATAAAAAAAGAACATAACAATACCCTTTATGAATGTAGATTCAAAATTCCTGAATAAAATATTAGCAAATTTGATCTAGAAATATATAAACGTGATACTACATCATGGACAAGTGGTGTTTATCCCAGAAATTGAAGGTTAAACTAACAGTTTTTAAAATTCATAATGTAATCCACCAAGGTCACAGGGTAAAGGAGAAAATTCATATGATCACCCCAATAGATGCAGAAAAAGCATATGTAGAATTCAACATTAAAACTTCTCAGTAACAAAGAGTAGAAAGACTCTTCCTCAGTATAATATAGGATGCCTATCTAAAACCATAGTTAATACTGAAGTATTGTACACTTTTTCCTTTAAGATTAGGAACAAGGCAATTGATATCTGTTCAAACTATTTTCATTAAGTATCATCCTGAAGGTCCTGGCTAAGGATATAGGCAGGAAAAGAAAAGGCCACAAATTCAAAAGGAAGTATTAAATTTTTTTATTCACAGACAGCACAATTATTTGCATTAAAATATCTAAAGAAATCTACAACACTAGAACTAATAAGTGAATTAGCAAGGTTGTAGGATACAAAACCAGTATGCAAAAATCAATTGTTCCTATATACTTCAGCAAACAACTGGAAGTGAATATTTTAAAATTATATTTCCAGTAGTACCTAAAAGCACTAAATACTTAGAAATAAATTTATCAAAAATTGTACAAGAAATCAACAGTAATAACTACAAAACACGTTATTGGTAAGACAAGATAAATCAGTGGAGAAACGTGATGTTCATGAATTATGTGGTATTATTCTCTTCAAGTTGGTCTGTGGAACCATTGCAATTGTCATCAACACCCCAATAGGCTTTTCTTATAGTAATTGACAAGTTGATTCTAAAATTTATATGGAAAAGTAAAGGATCTAGATTAGCTAAATAAAAGAGTAAATCTGGAGGATTTACAGTGTTAATTGATCTAAGGATAGATAAATAGATGCATGGGACAAAATAAAGAAGCCAGAAATAGATCCACACTGATGAAAATTAATTGCTTTTTTAATGAAGGCTTCAATAGGGAAGGTAAACAAGTGGTGGTGTTAACAACCAGATAAATTTATAGGGGCAAATGATGACAACAATCAGTGTACATGAAATCTAAGGTGAATAATTTGGAATGTATGGAAAGTAAAGACATCTACTCATCAAAAGGCATCTTTAGGAAGCCCCTGTGGCAGGGAGGGGAGGTTGCCCTGACTACTCTGGCATTGCCTAGCTTGTGGTTTATTATTTCACTGGCATATACAAGTAGAAAATAAAACTACAAAGGAAGGATTACTAATCCAAAAACAGTACCAAAAAATTGTGATGAAACACGTTAACGTGGCAATAACTTAGCTGTAAATATGGATGGGGTTAAAGGAAACACAAAGATTTTTTTTCTTTTTTTATTACGATTATTTTTAAATTTCAGATCAATATGACAGTACAGATGATTAGTTTACAGTGTTTGAGTTTTTTAGGTAGAGTCCAAGTGGTAGTTGTGCCCTTCCCCAGGAGGTGTGCCACATACCCCCCTCGGTGCCTGTTAGGGCTTACCCAACCCCCTCCCTCCTGACCCCAACTTGAGCTTCATTGTTTTTCTCTTGTGAGTGTGTATTTGTTTGTCCACTGGTTTCTCATATTAGTGTTGAGTACACTAGATACTTGCTTTTCCTTTCTTGGAAACACAGATATCTTAACATCTGTTGGCCTAATGACTGCTCAAGAGGAGAAACTCTACTCTTAAAACAGCCTTCTTCATTCCCTGTGAGCCTGACCTTTCATCATGAGTAGTTTTCTTCTGTTTTGAGTAAATAACCCGTTAGTTCCACTTCCTAGATCTGCCCTATTCTGCCCATGTTTTTCTCTTGGTTTTCTCTCCCTCTCAACTGCCAAGTGACCAACAATAGTTTTCACGCATCTTTGTCTCACTCTTCCATCAGTTGGCGTTAAACAACCAACCAAACAACCTAGTGGCCTTTCCTGTCTAACCGCTTTAAATGTGGCATCACCAGAAACTTTTAGTATCATCCCACTCCCCCAGGAACAGTGGCTTTTGCCTCCTCAGCCCTCTCCTTCTACACTTCCAGAGGATAGGCAGGGGCGTAGGCAGCAGTTGAAGATCTTTGTACGTATTCCCTCCTCCTTATACTTCTGGGATGGTCTCCTCCTCCTGACTTGAAGTAGAACTGAAGCGGTGTGGCTTCTTCAATAAGATAATACATGTGAAAAGTTAAAAGTATTTTAAAAATCCAAAGGGCTTCCCAGTATGTAGGAGGATTGTAACGCCAATGTGAAGCTGCTTACAGTGCTGAGAATGTGGTATTCATTCAGTGCGACAAAGGAATACACATTCTTTGATCCATTTCTATGAAGTTCAAGAGCAGCTCAAAATGACCTCTAGTGATAAAATGTTATTACAGATGTAGAAGCCACAGGACCTCACACCTGACTGGACACAGGACAGGCAGGAGGCCCATCTGACAGCCTTTTGAAGTGTTTGTGGCTAAATATCTTTGCCTCCTCTCCCCTGCAGCAAGAGCATTCTATTGCTAGTGAGACCCCAGCAGGTAGGAAAGTTTTATAACTGTGTAACCTGAATGAAATGTATCCATTATGCAGATAAATAAGCACACGTGTAGAAAAAAAATTCTGCTTAAGGTCTTGCTTGTGTTACACAATTTTGCTGTGATAACACTCCTGGAGAGTGTTGCAGAGGAACCAACAGGAAACAGGTCCAAGATCAGTTATCTTGCCAGCTTCTCTCTAGCTCTCCTGATAGCACTTTCTGCATGAGTACCAAGCCCTTCCAACGTTGGTGTCAGCTCTCTCTGTCCCAGAGACCACCTCACTGAGCTCTTCTCATCTGAGCAATAGGCCATGACCTAAGTATTTTCTTCTCTTCTACTTTGCATCAAAACTTACCCATCCTGGTCGTTTTCCTTCAGAAACTCATTCTGTCTTAAGTGGCTTTCAGAGTATTCCTTTGTAATCACTGTAATCCTTTGGGATACATTTCTGTAGGGATCTTTTAAAGATTAAAAAAAATGATTCGAATGGTAAGTATTTTAGGCCTTTTGATGAATAGTAAGAAAGATATTTCAAAATCATTTATTCTTTTATTGGAGCTTTACGATCAGACCATGCATAACACATCTAGTTGCACCTATCTTTAGCATAGCACCAACAGAATGTTGTGGCAGGTCATATGCTGTTACTCTGACCAAAACCTATTCCAAAACCTTCTCCTTCTCATTGTGATTTGGTCATGTTCACATTCTTCTAAGTATATTAGCACATTTAGCTTGTTAAAACTGAAGTGGTGGCTGAATTTGGAACTGATAATCCCTAAATGAGAAGCACTTCCCTTTGTTCCATGAACGTAAATTGCACACACCGCCCCGCAGAGCAGGGAGAGCCGCAACAGTGGTGTTGGAACAGTGCGATATGCTCTAAAATACAGGGATGAACAAAAGGCTCAGGAAGCACAGACAAAGGGATCCCTGTCTGTGGATGACAGGGAAGGCTACAGAAGGGAGGAAGCATCTGCTCTCTGGAACAATGATAAAGGAGGTTCCCAGACAGAGAAAGAAAGGAAAGAAAATACTGTAGGCAAAAGACATGCCTGGAGTTAAGGAAGTCTACGCATGTTTAGGGCTGAGAAATTCTATATGGCTAGAACGTGGGTACGTGTTAGATTGAGTTGAAGGAGAGGACTAATAAAGAATGGTAGGGACATACAAGAAGGGAAATTGATATACCATTATAGCAATGTAAACCATAGAAAAAAATGGTTTCTAAGCAGTGGTGAGATATTATCAGATTTGTACTTTAGGTAGAAAACTCTTCAGAAATATGAAGATGGGCTAGTGACAGGATGAAAAATTTCAATGATATTTAAAGAATTCACATGATATACGATAAGGGGCTGAACTAAAGTAGCAATAATGGAAATAGTGCTAAATTAAAGACAAGGTCAGAGGTAAAAAGATCTGCTTTGGTAATGATTTAAATGTAGTATATTAGAAGCTTAGGTGGGCAGCAAACTTGGTTTTTATTCTCTTGTTCAGCAAACAAATGTTGATGACCCACCACATTCCAGGCACTGTGCTTGGGACACTGAGGTGTGTAAACTATAGGCACCACATCAGACGTTCCCTGTGCCGGAGATACAAGCTATACCCTCAGAGAACCTCTCATAAAGGAAATACAGAGACTCAGTCAAAAACATTTTAAACTACACAGGAGATTCTACACAGACTAGGAAGCTGCCAACTGTCTTAGAAAGATGCAGAAAGTGCCCCTTCCCCAACAGGTGATATTTAAGCTAGATATTAAAGAACATGTTGGAGTTTGCTGAGTAAAGAATTAAGAACATTACTAAGCAGGTGGAACAGCAAAGTTGTGTCAGACAGTCTAGCATGTTCAGAGACGGTGTGGTAGAGTGGGTCTTGGGGCCATGGCAGGAGGTGGGAGTGGAGGATCAGTATCAGAATGTACATACAGCTACAATTTCCCATTTTCCCTGTGTACGTTTGTATAGTGACCTTTAGGACACCCTACAGTGTTGACTGATGTGATGAGATCAATTCAGGGATTAAGAGCCCAGTTAGACTAAATACTAGGGGCAGTTGCCATAAGGGAAGGGCAAGATAGGAACAAAAGGCCCTTTGTGAGTGAGGAAGACATTTTAATGGCAGAACTTTTCTAGGTGATAGCAGGATGCAAGACAACACCACTCAGGATAAGTCACTGAGGAAGACTATAGGTAAACGACAGTGGGCCAGAGGAAGTAGAGGAATTGTGAAGTTGGGGTGCATTGAGCTGCAGAGGTCAGAGCAGTTGAAGGAGGAGCAGGTGCTTCTGTGGATGAGAGTACCTGAGTGTTCAGCTTAGGAGATGAGGTGGGGGTGGGGAGCAGGTCGTATGAATTTCAAAGGGAGGTCTATGCCTAAATTTAAGAGAACAGTTACCTTGAAATACTTAGATTGTGGGGCAGTCCGTAACTTGACTTTGCCAATAAAGAAAGGCAACTTTTGGAGACCAGTTTTCATTAAAAAAGAAAAGGGAGCCTTTTGTGAAAATGTTGACTGAGGATGGTTCCACCTTTAACACGTTTAAATTATATTGTCTCGGGTAAGTCATTTAACCTCCTAAGTATCTCAAGTCAGTAAAAAAGAAAAATCGAGTTCGTTGTAAACAGTAAAAACCCTGTGTACTTGATGGTTTGTATTATTGCTAATAATTATGTGCTAAGCACAGTACTCTAGAAGAGGAAAGTGAATTCAAAATACATCGAGAAAGTCTGTTATTGCTTACTGACAAATTCTGAAGTGCTTTTATGGCAACCTAGGTTACACTTAGGTGTTTATTTTCAGCCCCTTTTTATTTGGAGCTGAGTAGTAAGAATGTGTCCTTTCCAAAGGGATGGGGCAATGAGTCAGACTGAAGCGAGCTGGCAAAGCAGCTCCCACATCAGGGGAATTTGGTATTATTTGTGGTAATTTGCCATTGAGAGAGAATTTATAAGGATCTGATAGAATCACCTAGTGCTCACTTGAGATGGGGAAAAAAAGGGTTTTGCATCAATCTTTAAGGAATAAATATGGGAGGAAATTATACTACTTTATTCAACATAATGCTTTCACATACATTTATCTCACCCTGCGGGGAGGGTGGGGAGGATAATGAACTCAGCCGCTTTCCAATGAGGCAGGAGATGATCGGGATGGCCTGGTCAAGGTCATGCAGTTAGTAAATAGCAGAGCAGTCCCTTGAGTCTCCAGATGCAGGTGGTAATCTTTCACTATAGCACCCTGCCTCTCAAGAAATAGATGCATACTTCTGCCCAGAGCACTGAGAATTGGTACTGGAAACGTGACTTCACAGAGGGCAGCATGGGGACTAACAGGCCATCTCTAAGCCTGGGTTGTGACTATGGTTTCCGAGCCTACCATTACCCAAGTCCAGGTTTCCAAGCCCACTATTTTCAGCTTTTAGTTCAAGTTGTGGTTTATAGAGCCTGGTGTTCTTTATGTTTGGCACACTTTCTTCAACCAAAGTGGGAAGGAGGACTATTGATGTGTAAGGAGGACTATTGATTGTGCTGAATTTATGTGTAAGTTGGAACAGGTGCATTTATCTGTTACCTGTGATAGCCTTTGTTTGTCAGTACAAGTTGTACATCACTTGGATTTTTGTAACTTGGGAAATACTTAAGCTAAGCTAAACAGATGGACCATTGCCCAGAGCCAAAAACTGTGTAAGGACCAGGTATAGTACATTGACCATATGTTTTTGTATATTCTTTTCCTGGCCTTCAAAAAGATTTTGCCTATATTATTTTGTTACGTACTGTAGCTAATCTCAATTCTTTTTCTGAGAATTCTGTTGCATGTTTGTTTTCTGAGGTCTGGCCTTCCTAAAATTCTGTAGTTTGTCTTAGGTCATTTTCTGTATTTTACCACCTCCACATAATGTCAGCTTGCAGGTATTACATATAGTACTTTCTTCATTTTGTCTCTGATCCCCCATGCTAGAAACCACCCTCCATGCTTCATTTTAAGAATCAAGCATTTATAATGTTTATAAATGAAGTAATCATAAATCCTTTCACGCATTTTCATTCCTTTATTATAAAAGTGATATATTCACATTGGAAAAACATTAATTACTATATTCTTCCACATATAATGTGTTCCTGTATATACTGCACACACATGAATTTAGCTCAAACTTCCAGGAAAAAATCTTTTTGTCTTAATTTTTTATTTAAATTTTTATTTGTTTATAGTTAGGCACTTATTTTTGCATTATAACAGAAATTTAGCATTTAATATTTAATATATTATGGTAGAAGAAATTTTATGTGATAAATAATTACAAAACACAAGATCAGATACAAGGTATAAGAAAACTTATGTATGTGTAACAAATTTATAATATTTATGTATCATAGAAAGCCCAGAGCTCTACCTCACTATGAATGTTAGAAGTATCTTCAATTTCTGCATTACCAGTGTCTTCTGAAGAGTCACTTTGCTCATCCCAGTAAACTTCATCATCCTAAATTTCATCTACAGTGTTGCTAACATGCTGTGTTTTTTAAACAATTTCACAACCACTTCCTTCTTGACTCCATTCTGTGGTCTTAGGGTCCAGTCACAAACCTGGGCAATGGATGCTTTCTTGATTCCTCCCGTAGGTGTTAAATCATTATCAGCTGATTGCATCCATGACATTCACCCTTTCTCTATTTATTACAACCAAAAAATATTTTCATTTATTCTTTCTTTATATGCATGCTGTAAGTATGTAATGGCTTTTTACTCTATACTCCTCTCCCATCTCCCCTGCTTTGAATCCAGGTAGACAACTCCATTTCTGATGATTTGAATGTAAGGTCTCCTTTTGCAGTAGGTAGTTTATGGGCCTAAGGCTCCTTGTCTCCTGGTATTCACAACCTGTGTAATCTCTTCAGTGGACACCACATCCACCGAGAGTGGTGTCCAGCTGACTGCCAGTAAGGATGGAGGGTCTTGATTCTCCCAGCCCTCAAACAGCTGAATCTTAACAGCCACTACCAAGTTTGGAACCCTATCTGTTTCCAGTTGAGCCTTCCGATGAGTTCCAACCCATGAGCAGTGGCTTAATTGAAGCCTTGTGAGATCCTGAGGCTGGCAGTACCTTGGATTGCTGGCCCACTGAAACTGTGAGATAAGAAATGAGTATTGTTCTAAGCTGCTAAGTTTGCGGTGATTTATTATGTACAAGTAGATAATAAAAGCGCCTTGGTTCACCTGCTTTATCCATACTAATAGCTCTGCTTTAAGGAAGCTCAATTTGCCTTGTCTTTTTCTTTCTCTTTCCCCATATAATCCATTCATGCTCTTCTGAAGCTTTTCTGTCATTATTCGAAGATACATGTAGCAGCAGACTAAATAGATCACTGATTCAAATGTGACGAATATCAAAAGTAATGCTGATGTGTTAATGATAAAGTTACCATTGCTCAGTGGTTTGCTAAGTGCTTCCCCAGACCCTACATCTTTATTAAACTGTTAAAGAAACCGATGCCCAGAGAACTTAGGGGATTTGCCCCAGTCACACGTCTCATTAGTGGTAGAGCCTAGACTGGAATTTAGGGCCGCTAACTCCAAATCTCTTGTTTTATCCACTGTACTAAACTGCAGTCCCCTCCACCGGGTAGATAACTCATGTACTGCATTATTTTACAAATGAATTTTCTTTAATTTTTAATCTTTTTATCTTATTAAATCTCTTCTCCTGCTTTCTTTATATGTAGTGATTTTACTTAAACTAATTAATTCATTCTATGTATAATTTTATTTATCTAAACCAGGTATATCATTCTGCCAGCAGTCAGATCTTTCTAAGGTACATGTTCCAACTATTTTGTATTCTGAGTGAAGTAAAGTACCCCAGTTTCTAATTCATTACCATTGTAATATTCATAGATTAACTGCATCTGTCTTTTAGTCACATAATAAGATCCAAAAGGTTTAACTTTACTTTCTTATTATCTCTTTAAACTGAATGGTTCAGTTGCCCTATGCTGTCAGGCTTCACTTTCTGTGTTATTCCCAGTTCAGCCACCTCGTGCTCCTTAAACTGTGGTCCAAGGACCAGCTGGATCAGCATCCTCTGAGAGCTTATCAGAAACGCAAAATCTTGGGCCTCATCCCAAATGTGGCACAATTTGCATTTTAGCCAGATCTCCAGGTGATGTGTGTGCACACAAGCATTTGAGAAACACGGCTCTGATCCCCCTTTCTGGCAGAATTGTGAGTAGCCCCTGACCACACAGCACCACTTCTAGTCCAAACTCCTCCTGTTCCTCAAGGCACTTTATTGTCATCTGCCAGAAAATGATCATAACACATCTAAAATATTCAAGTCATCTTTGTTCGTTGTGTAATGCATGCACAGCACACTTGTATTCAGAGCCAAGCCTCATGGATAGTCCTTCCAACCAAAACAAAATAATTGGCAGGAGTTATTCTATTGTACTTTCATACTTCCATTATTTCTGAAGATTCTTAACTGATTTAGCTATTTCAGTCTTAATATATGGTACTTTGAAAAATTATTTTCTTTCTGCAACTTTAGACCTTATACTTGTTCAACAGCATCATGACATAAATATGTTATTTACCATTTATTGAGCAGATATTGGAGTAGTTTCTTATTTTAAATTTAGCACTTTTTTCTCATTATAGAAATGTGTAAAATACTGAGGCATGAATGTATATCTAATACTAAAATCAGAGGATCACCATCAACACTATTAACTTTTTTTTGCCCTTTTTCAATACACGTTCACAGTAAGGGTTTGAAGTGGAACTCAACTGCCCATTTTGGAAAATACCAGTTTTCTCATAGCAATGCGCAGTGAAAGTGTTAACTGTAATACTTTGATCACAACACTCACCATTCGCTCATGATCACAACACTCACCATTCGCTCACTAGTGGATGTTTTTCTCTTAGCGGAGAATGCAATTTGCTCCTAAGGGAATCAGGAGAGAAAGTAGGAAGCTGAGCCATAGCTTCAGACGTTTTGTTGTTGGTGTCTTGCTTTTTTGGTAATTACAGAGAACAATTTTTAGAGGAGTATCTTAAAGGGAACAAACACTACATTTTCCCTATTAGCTCTTGTGAAAGGCCCCCTTATGCCTTGTTTTCTGGAATAAGTTAAGGGTGTTAAATTCAGGGGCACAAGCAGGGGATAGGTGTTTGTGTGCCTGTATACTCATCTGCACACATAAGGCTTTTAGGATTTTTGGTTTTGTTTATTTTTCTAGTTGAGACAGAGTCTTGCTGCGTTGCTCAGGCTGAGTGCTGTGGCTGCTCACAGGTACATTCGCAGTGTGTTCCACAGACTCCAACTCCTGCTGCATCATGGTCACTCTGACCTGGCAACGGACGACTGGCGGGTGTAGAAAGTGTGGCATGACCAGTGGGGTTTAACTTGTCTCTTTTGTTTAGTAAAAATCTGTGGATCTCACATTTGAGACCCTGATGAGGAGTATGAATAAAAATCTTTAACTGTTACCTCTGGAGTTTCAGATCTTGTTCTGGCTCAGAAAATGAGATGTGGATTATTATTATTATCGTTATTGTTATTGAGACTGAGTCTCACTGTCACCCTGGGTAGAGTGCCATAGTGTCATAGTCCACAGCAACCTCAAACTCAAGGGCTCAAGTGATCCCTTGCCTCAGCCTCTCAAATGGCTGGGACTACAGGTGTCGACCACAGTGCCGGGCTAGTGTATCCATTTTTAGTAGAGATGGAGTCTTCCTTATGCTCAGGCTGGTCTCAAACTCCTAAGCTCAAGCAGTCTACCTTCATCAGTTTCCCAAGGTGCTAGGATTACAGGCATGAGCCACCAAGCCCACCTTGTGGTATATTATCATTATTATTATTGTTATTATTATTATTTTATTTTTATTTTTTTGGAGTATTTGACCAGGGATGGGTTTAAACCCGCCACTTCGGCATATGGGGCCAGCGCCCTACTCCTTTGAGTCATAGGAACCGCCTACGGTATATTATTTAAATGGTACTTTTTATTTCAGTAATATCTGCCAAGCAGCAAATAGAGTCACCACTAAAATTTAGGGGATCTTTTCCTCTTTGCCCTTAATTTTTAGACCTATGACCCCTTTTCAACTTCCTTTTACATTTTTGAGTATATTCTATTGGGAATTTCAGAGAGGATGTATTGGACACATTGTTTCTCCTGCCATATTTACCCAATAATCTTACTTCTATAATTTATATGTTTTGTCTATTAATTTATTCATTTTTTGTTGTTTGGCAGTTAACAGCTAAGTACTAAGTAACACGTTCTAGGTCAGGCTTGTACAAAGACATATAATCACAATCATATCCCCTCTCATGTGTGTAGTAATTGCAAAAATGTAAAGCTGCAATAAGTACTTGTTATTTTCTACAGTTTTAAATCCAAGCACTACTGTGGAGTCAACACTGGAGTCCAGCCAATCCTCTTCCAGCTGCTGCCGGATGAAGGGCCCCGGCATACACTTCTGGTCTCAGCACAAAGAATTTCAGTGGCATGTCTGAACTTCTGGAATAAAATCTGAATTCTTCACGCTGTTATTCAGAGCTTGCAATGATCTTGCCCTATCTCTATTTTAAAGCTTTCCTTTCAGTTCTCTTCTTTATATCCTTCTGGCTGTAACCTTACGCTCCAGACTCCCAAACTTTCTCACAGCCTGCTGTTGTCCTGGGCTCCCTCCCCTTTTCCTATTTGCCTGCATACTTAAGCCTGTTTCTCCTCTGGTTCTTTTTCAGATTCAGCCCTCCCAGGATAACTTCACTTATTTTCACTGCAAATAATTTCCCTTTTTTTTTTCTTTTTTTTTTGAAGCCTCATTATAATGCAGTTCACCCACTTAATAGAGCTAATTACAGAGGCAAGACAGCATGGTCTTAATGAGCTTCAACTCTGGAACCGAAGTTACCTGGATTCAAATCTACGCTCTGACACTTTCTACCTTTCTGACCCTGGGCACATTATTTAAATTCTCTACCTCATTCCTCCTGTAAAAGAGAAGTCCTTACTTTCTAAGAGACTGTAAGGATTAAATGAGTAAATACATGTAAAAAATGCTTTAGTGTCTAGCAGGTAGTAAGGGCTGCAGAAATATTTGTATGATCATGCTGTTACTTTTATCATTTGCATGTAATATCCATAACTTCTTTACAGACCTGATCCACACCTGATTTTTGGCTTCCAAACGCCTATTGCCTGTGATGGAGTAAACAGATACTGAATTTGCAAATTAGAATGACAATCATTAGTGAATCCTAATCAGAGCTTGCAAATAGCTTATTTTGAAGATAACATTTTCTTTGTAAAATTTGGTAAAACAGATCACTGAGCAAACATTTTACATGTATAAATTTTCTGTTTGTAAAGCACACAGGATGTGTAGAGCACGCACCTTTCTTCACTTTCACACTTGATCCAGAGAGGCACCCATACAGATAACTGCAGCACACCTTTCTTCACTTTCACACTTGATCTAGAGAGGCACCCATACAGATAACTGCAACATGAGATACAGTAGAGAAATACATCGTGAAAAAGGGATTGTGGGGCCAGGCGCAGGGGCTCATGCCGGTAATCCTAGTACTCTGGGAGGCCGAAGTGGGGGGATTGCCTGAGCTCGCAGGTTGGAGAGCAGCCTGAGCAAGAGCGAGATGCCATCTCTAAAAATAGCCAGGTGTTATGGTGGGCGCCTGTGGTCCCAGCTCCTTGGGAGGCTGAGGCAAGAGAATCACTTGAACCCAAGAGTTGGAGTTTGCTGTGAGTGACGCTATGCCACTTTACCAAGGGTGACAAAGAGAGACTTTCTCAGAAAAAAAATAAAAAAATAAATAATAAAAACTGATTGTAGCACACCTCTTGGGTGCAGGACACAACTACAAGAGGGACTCTATAACAAATGCAACAATTGTAACCTAGTTGTTTGTACCCTCACATTAACCTGAAATTTAAAAAAACAAAAACAAAAAAAAAACATGTGAAAGAAACCCTAAAACACAAAAAGTGATTGTAGGAATTCAAAAGGAGTGGCTGGGATGATCAAAAAGCAATTCATTGAGATAATGAGAATGGTGACTTTTAGAATAAAATATAGATAAATCAACTCTTGTAATATTATTAGCCAATAATTACCATGTACTCACTGTCCCAGGCACTGTGTTTGACTGCTTATCACACACCATCACAATTCAACTTCAGAATATTCCGGGAGGAAATGTTGTTGTATCCATTTTACAAATGGGACAACTGAGGCATAACAAGGTATGTTAAATAAATGTCAGAGTCATACAACTTATAAAGAATAGAACCAGAATCAAAACCCAGGGGACTGGATTCAGAGCCTGGACTCCCCCTGGCCACTGGCATTACTTCTGGTACATCCAAACTAGGAGTTTCTAGCTCACTATTTGCTGAACTGTTTCCATTAACACATTTTATTAAGTTTTCTAGAATGTTATTCTCTACTTTTAAACTTTACCTCATCCATGGATGCTAACAAAATAAATGACTATTACTTTTTTATTAATTTCTTGCCAATTCAATCTTTCACTTATAGTAACAAGTCCTGAACTTTTTCCTCTGTGAAATAAAAGTTTGAAGGCATATCAGTAGTTCCCGACGGTTCACGAGTAATTATTTCTTTTCAAATAAAAACATTACACAGACTACTGTATTATAGTTGTTGACCTTTGCTCATTCATTACCTGGAGAAAGCTTAGTGGATAATGGGAAGCTTTACTCAGGATTTTGCAGTCCCCAGGAATCTACAGTTGCAGAATCATTTCTAAGGCCATTTCTAATAGAAATAGTTGAGAGGGTTTTTTTCTGTTTTTTTTTTTTTTTTTTTTTTTTTTTTGGGTTGGGGGGGGTTTTTAAACACCCCCACCAGCATATGGGGGTTGCACCCAACTTGTTTGAGCCCCAGGCCC
>CAUYRH010085393.1:0-19850 GCA_963574655.1 Perodicticus potto
CTGGAGGTTTAGTTCTTCCTCTACTTATAATTCTTTCCTATAAATAAATCCTCCTCTACTTATAATTCTTTCCTATAAATAAATCCTAACTTACCACCACTATTGTGGTCCGTCGATTCCTTCTTCGAATCACCGAGACCAAGAGCCTGAAATTCCGGTATCACCCCCCATCCACCAGCACCACGTGGAGACACACGGTAGTAGATCAGACACTTGAACTGTACTGTAGCTAGAGAGCCAGTCCTGGGCGGAGAGAAAATGTATATGGATTGATCACAGAGGAGACAGCCGTAGGAGTTCCATGGACTAAGCAGTGAGGACAAATGTCCACACTGCAGAGAAACAGAGCTGGTGGAAGGGATGGAACCAGTCTTGCTAGTGGCCTTAGAAATCTTACAAGGCTGAGTTCCTCCCCTTGGGAGTAGATCTCAGGGTTTGGAGAAATTGCCCTGAACTCCATAACAGCAGCTCCTCCTAGCATCTGGATAAGTAACCCCAACCCCTGCAGAATCTCCGTAAAATTCACACAGGCTCTAGCAACTCAGTCTCTACGTCCCCTGTGGCACTGCTGATTTCAGAGACAGAAGAAATCAACCTCACTAGGAGGAACAGGGACTTTCCTAAAACTTGGGGCATTCTGGAGGCCCACTAGAGGGGACCAGAGGTTACCATGGGCACAAAATAACTCCTCCGCAGCTGGTGCTTCCACAAATTTCATTCAAAGACTAGGGGACAAAACCTTTTGCTAAATATAGTGCCTTCCAGCTCAGTAAAACAGAGAAAGGAGAATTTGAAACCCCCAATACTACCCACCATCCCAGATCATTATTCCACGTCCTACTTTTCTGAGTGTTTTTACTATCTTCTTTAAATAGATGGGATAGACTTATGGACCCTGAGCATTGGAATGCTATTGATTAGAGTCAAATAGGAAAAAGTTTCTTAAAATTAGCACTATGGGAATAGAAGGTGAAAATATTATTGCTTTTTGAAGAAATAAGAATGAGTCACATGTTTATTTCTTCTACAATTGCATTCTGACTTCTAACAACATATTATCTTAATACAGACATTTTTTCTTTCTGAATCGCAATTATGGAGTGAGTAGTTTTGTCCAATAGAAGTTAATTACTACGTCCTTTAAGATGAAAATATTTGTTATATTTTCTAAGCAACCCTCCTTATTATTTACTCTGTTTTTGTATTATCCTCCTTCACGCACAAATATGGGTAACGCTATATTTAGCAAGGGTCTCGTTCTTAATGCCGCCTTTGTTTACAAACACTGATCACCAGCAATACAGTTATACCATTGAGAAAGCACATTAATTCCAGGTACCTCAATGCCTAAAGGCAGAAAACATAATTTCCCACTGGGGTGAAATAGGAAATGTCAATTACACAAGGTTAGGCTACCAGTATACAGAGAATATTTAGAAACCTTTTTTACATGTGGTGACCTTAAACCTGAGATGGTAATGCTGTGTAGTGGATGAAAGAAGACCTAACCTCTGGAATTATTTATCATTTTTAGATTACTACTAATAAAGTCAAATATGTATATTTTATAATATAGATTAATTTCCACAGAATATAGTAATACTTATTCACAGGTCTCTCACTTTCAAAGTGGATCAGAATTACCCAGTCTTCATCTTCCTTGTGAGAATCAGAAAGCTGATCATAAAGTTCAATTGGGATAGTACAGAATTAATGATTATTGCAGTGTCCGTGGCATAACATTTCTATCAGCCATCCATGGCATATGCAATGGTGGTACCATAAAACAGTAATACCATGTATTTTCTGTGCCTTTTATACGTTTAGATATGTTTAGGTGGACAAATACCATTGTATAAATGTTGCCTAAATTTTCAGCAGAGTAAGATGTTTTATAGGTTTGTAGCCTAGGAGCAATAAGCCCAGGCATGCAGAAAGCTAAACCGTCTAGGTTTGTGTAAGGCTACCATATTATGTCTGCATAAGAAAATCACCTAACAATACATTTCTCAGAACCTATCCCCATCATTAAAAAATTCATGCTTTTATTTATTTTTAAACTGAATTGTTAAAAATTTGAAATGTACAACTGTCATATTAATGTAAATGCAGATGGTTTTCTGGCACAGAGAAAATTATTATTTACTTACACCAAATATTTTTTCAGAAAATATTACTTCCCCTATGATCCAATTCTTAGCTCTAGAGTGATGCAATGAATACGAGATGTCATCTCATATGTAGGTAAAGAAAGTTGAAAATCTAATGCTGGTTTTGGGGTTTACTATGTAAAAGCAGGTCAGCTTTTTATCCTTTTCTCCAGAGAGAAAGAGAAACTTTTATTCCATTGTCAAACCACAGGTTTTGCAAAAACACATAGGGGAAGAATCATGGGTTTGGACCCATCTGAATGTGAATAAATTTCTCCAGGGGAAGATAAAACCCAATCTCTTTAGCTTTACAACCCAGAGATATCTTCAGGTCTCATTCCCCCTTGAAATGCAAGCATGCACTTACTTTTGAGACATAAATGTCTCTGGAGTTCTCACACTCAATACAGCCAAAATTTTACTTCCATGCCTATGTTTTAGTTCTGATGTCAGCTTTTACCACTGCTGCCTGGCAAAGCAATCTATGTTTTCCTAGGAGTAAAAATTCTTTTCTTTTCTTTGTTTTTTTTTTTGTTGTTGTTGTTCTCACCTCAACTTTTTGATCTTCCCTCAGCTAAAGCTACAGGAAAATACATTCAGATATTTACCACTGTTGCTGAATTTCCCTAAAGATGCAATTCCATTAGTTAACATTATTATTAATGTTTTTGGTGTTTGAATCTTGATTGACTCAACTTTTCATACAGTGGCAGCCCAGAAACTTATAGGACTCAGAATGACAAATGAAGTAAATGTGAGATGGACAAGAATAACTAAAATAATTATTACAAGTGAGAACTACCTATAATGCATATTATTTTAGTAAAATATTACAATATATGTTTACATATACATATGTACATATATAGTTTATATATACATAATTATCTGTATATCGTATATCTATATCTGTATATTTCTGTATCTATCTCCGTATCTATCTATCTGTCTATCTATCTATCTATCTATCTATCTATCGCCACCACAGGTGGTCATAACAAAATACCACAGAGAAAGTTTAACTTAAAACACAGAAATGTATGTTCTTTCATGTCTGGATGCTAGGAATTCAGGGTCAGTGTGCCAATATAGTTAGTTTCTGGAGAGTTCTGGTGAGGGCTTCCTTCTGGCTTATAGACCTCAGCCTTCTTGGTGAAGACCCACATGGACTTTATTGGCGCTTAGCATCAGAGAGCTTGTGCTTTGGTATTTCTTCTTTAAAAGATACTAATATTATAGACTCATTTAATCTTAATTAATTTCAAGTACTATTTTAGAGGACCTGTTTCCAAATACAGCCAAACTGGGTGCTAGGGCTTTAATGTTGGAATTTAGCTTAGCAGGGGAACAAAACAAAAACATTCAGTATGTAATATTCTGCCTGTCCCCCCACAATTTATGTCTTCTTCACATGAAAAACACATCAATCCAAACAGCCCCAAAGTCTGAACTCACCCCAGCATGATCTAAATGCTTAAAAGTGCAAAGTCCCATCTAAATGTCATCTAAATTAAGTATAGGCAAGACTTGAGGTACAGTCTATCCTCAGGCAAAATTCCTCTCCAGCGGGGAACCTGTGAAACCAAGACAAATTATCTGCTTTCAAAATATGTGTATTGATAAGACGAGGA
Organism: Perodicticus potto; assembly: GCA_963574655.1. Classification (NCBI taxonomy): domain Eukaryota; kingdom Metazoa; phylum Chordata; class Mammalia; order Primates; family Lorisidae; genus Perodicticus; species Perodicticus potto. The sequence goes on from CAUYRH010085393.1 coordinate 3,782, forward strand.
GAGGACGTCTTATCCTAAAAGGTAAAGAAGAAAGGAGTTATGGTTCTCAAGCCGGTCTAAAACCTAGCAAGGGAAATTTATTTAATGTTAAGCCTTGAAAATAATCGTATTCAATTTGATATCCCCTGTTTGGACCCACTGTGATGGTGATACACTCTTAAGACCCACTGGCCCTAGACAAAGGACATTCTTCCATCATTGCTGTGACAGGTGGGGCCTTTTGGGTGGCTGTGGCCTATCCCACCTCCACAACTGCAGGGCAGTATCTGTCCAAGGATTCTGGGGGAGAACCCGTGGCCTATTGAAATTAAAGTAGTGGTCCCATGCATTAAACCAATGAGGCTGCTCTGATGATTCCTGAATTGCCTTTGAGGTCATTTTCCCTTTTCTTAAAAACTAGGGCAGCTTTGCAGTCTAATGATACCATTCCCCGTCTTGTAGAATTTAGGAAGCCCCACAAACCTTCCTTCACTACATCCCAACAGTCTCTCCTTCAATTCAAACTGGCAGTGTTTCTGTTTATATATCCCATAGCCTCTATTTTGAGAGAGTTCAGCTCTACCTTTGGTGTTCTTTTCAGAACACACTTTTCTCATTCCTTTCTTATATGGACAGGCTAAGAATTTTTTAAATCTTAATGCTCTGGTCTCTTTTTCCTTACCAATTCCTTTTATAATTTATCCTACTGCTGTTATATTTTACTATAAGAAGTGAGGAGCCAGCAAGCTGCTCTTTCAACACTTCGCTAAGAAATCTGTTGAGCTAAATATTCAATTTCGTCACCTGAAAAGTGTTATCTTCTCCAAAACACTAGAACAAAAATTCAGCCAAGTTCTTTGTCACTTCATAACAAAGATCCCTTTTCTTCTAGTTTCCAATAACTTGCTTCTCATTTACATCAGATGCCTCACAGTAATGACTTTTATCTCTACCAACATCCTGTTTCTGCCGTAAACATTTCTGTCAATATTTACATTTCTGCCAACAATTTTTTTCATAATTATTTATGCAGTTTATAAAAGAGAGAGAATTTTCCTTTAACATTTTTCTTTTCTTTCCCATTTCTCACCATATTGGTCTGTAACATCCATACTTCAACTACATTTCCTTTCACACCAATCTAGTTTTTTTCTAACATGCATCTAGCAACTCCTCCAGCCCCTACCCATTATGCAGTTCCAAAACCACTTTCACATCATTAGACATTAAAACCCACTTCTTGGTAACAAAATATGTATTTGTCTGCCCAAGCTGCTGTAACGCAGTACCACAGGCTATGCTGCTTAAACCAGAAATATCTACTTTCTCACATCTCTGGAGGCTGAGAATCTAAGACCCAGAAGCCAGCGTGGTGAGTGTATCTCTTTCTGGATGGTAGATGGCCCTCTTCTCACTAAGTGCCCACATGATCTTTTCTGTCTCTGTGTGTATGTTCATGTGTGAACTATAGTTTGGATATTTACCCATCCAAATCTCATGTTAGAACTGGATCCCCAGTGTTGAAGGTGGCGCCTCATGGCAGCTATTTGATCATGGAAACGGAACCCTTACAAATGGCTTAGCACTTTCTCTGAGGTAATGATTAAGTTCTCACCTTATAAATTCATGTAAGAGATAGTTGTTTAAAAGGGCATGAACGTCCCCGTCCCCTCTGCTCCCTTCATTATGTGGCATGATTTCCTCCCTTAACCTTCCTCCATGATCAAAAGCTTCACCAGGATTTCAGTGGAACCTGACACCATGCAGCTTGGGCAACCTATAGAACTGTGAAGCAAACCTCTGTTTGTATGAATTACCTGTTCTAGAGGAGTGTATTCCATTGCATCAGGGGAGTGTGCAAGAGAGAGAGTAAACTCTCATGTTTTTCTAATAATGGTGCTAATCTTATTAAAACAGGGCCCCACCTTTAAACCTTATTATTTCCTTAGAGGCCCCATCTTCAAATACAGTCACATGGTGGAGGGGGGTAAGGTGTTAACATAATAATTAGGGAGTGTATTCAGTTTTTAAGAAATGTATACACATATGCACCCCCTATATATGAATAATATTAGCAGGATTTTTCCATTTATAAAAAGATGGATAGAAAATGTATAGATATGAAAATTACAGAAAGCACATTATCTTTTGCATTTTGGACTTAAGTTCAGTTCTGTGGGGGATGGCTTAATCATTCATGCCCACGTAATGAAACACCAATAAAGTTTGAGTCCCTGATGCCTGGGTGAATTCCTCTGGTTTGCAACATTGAATACTGTAGAAGGTTAATGGGGGGAAAGTAAATCATCACCAAGGATGATGGAAGCTTCAGGTTTGGAACACCCCCACTTTTGACCCTGCCCAGTGTTGCCTTTGGCTGATTCTAATTTACATATTGTGCTGTGATAAAACTGTGGTTGTAAATATAGTGTATCCCTGATTTTTTTGAGTCATTCAATCAAATTACACATTTGGAAAGAGTCTGCGGGACCCTGGAATTTGTAGCCTGCTACTGCAAAGTAAGGTGGCCCTGTCAACCTTTCAATGTACAGTTGGTGAGAAAGGATTAAAAAGACTTGACAATCTGAGAGAATGGACCTTTAACCTGGAGTTTGGCTAATTCTGCATAATAGCTTAGGAGGAAGAGTTTTTTGAAGGTAATATACACAATTTGTCATTACAACCAGTAATCTCGGTCACCAAAACTGATTATAGATTTCCTAATCAGTGTATCTTTATTGGGTATAGAAGGCCTCATCACTTTCTTCACCCTGTATTTTAGTCAAAGTTATGTGTAAATGTGGCTAGGCTATAGTTTCTGAATATTTAATCAAAGATGAATCTAGGTTTTTATTGTAAGGTATTTTGTTGGTGTGATTAAAGTTCATACTTAACTTTCAGGGTGACTATCCTAGGAACTATGGGTGGGTCTGATTCTGTTAGTTGAAAGGGCTTAAAAACAAAAGTAAGGGCCTTGCAGAGGAAGGTGAAATTCCAGCTGTGTAACTTCAGCTTATGCCTGAGACTGCAGCATGCCCTTTCTCATGTTTTTCCTGCAGATTTAAAAGTTTCCTTTCCTATTTTCACATTCACATGTACTAATTCCATGCAATAAACCTCCTAATTGATGTCATCTACTTATCCCACTTCTCTGTTGAACTCTGCCTAATTTAACCTGTAAAAAATATTCTTTAAGCAAATGGCAGAATAAGCCTTCTGAAATTATCCTTTGAATTTCTCTATTGGCAAAATTAAATTTCACAAAATTAATTCACTTCTTCATTTAACAAAGTTTCATTGGGTTATTAAGGTTCTGATCTACTTATTCTATATACTCTCTACAACGCAAAGATCCTGCTCTTAAGAAGTTTCTGTGAAAATATGTTGATGAATATCTGTAATAACAGGTAGAAAGTGGGAAACACTATAAAAGATAGGCAGCTAAATTACTCCGAGACCTCTAATGGAGAAGACATTATTTCCAGCTATAGGAATTTGATTTCCCTTCTAACTTGTAAAATAGAATTTTATTTCTATCCAGATATGACCTTTGACTTCAGTGTTGAAACAAGCTATGAAGCTATTTATAATTAATACTCAGCTGTATGAGGTCATGTAACAGAGACCACCCATTCACTAGTCATGATCTAAGGTTGTCCTATAATAATTTTGTGTCACAATTGAGATGAATCATATTTGCAAGAGTCTGAAAGGTGAAGGGATGACTAGCAAAGTCCATGAATCTTGTAAAAGTCTTACTTTCATAGCAAGGTATTTTTTCTTTGCATTGCTAACATATAACTTAGAAATGAGAGACAGCATGGAAGGAGTTCAAATGTCACTAATAAATTTCATTTTCTGCATCTTGAGAGAAGAGAAATTGGATTAAATCTTGTCTGCACTTGGGATTTGAGTTTTCCTACATATGATTCATTATTAAAGTAAACAAGTTGCTAGAATACATGGTAGAAAATTATTAAGCTGTCCCTTACCTAATTGGTACTGTTAGTTTATCATGAATTGAGGTATTTTCCCACTTAAAAATAAAGAGATGCAGAACTATGCAAAATTTAAGAATAATAAGTAGTTTGGAAAGTTTTTTAAATTTAGAAACCCACTGTGAGAAATACTGCCAAAGTTCTAAAACCAAAAATAAAGCCAAAACAAATAAAAGAATTAGAGGTATGTCTCACATGTACTGACATGAATAGTTCCCTCTAAAGAGTAATATCTGAATTACATGGCGTTATAAATTTACCAAAAATAGTTTCCAAATACCAACTTATCTTGATTATTTCAAATTTTCATAAATCTAGAGGTTTAATTTATTTCTTTGCTGCAATAAGTTTCAGACTAATGACTAGTTGGCTTTAATAGGAAAAAAAATGAATCTAGCATTTAGGAAACTTGTTTTCTCTTTATATGGACATTGCCATTAACTTGCCATGTGACTTTAAGAAAGAGTTGGTTCTCAATTTGTTTGGACTATGTGTACTTGGATTATTATTATTTACTTCAATCTATTATTTTATCTTATTGTGTGCTTCTCAAATTATAGGACAGTGAAGTATATGAATGGTTAGAATTTAAAAATGTTTTTTCCTTTTACATAACAAAATTATATATGTGCATATGTGTGTGTATATGTATACACATGTAAAGTTTAAGTCTTATAAACTATATCCTCTCATTGCCTCAAAGTTCTCCTTAACTTGTTCCATTCTATACAGTAAAAATAATGATTATTATAATACAAGTATATCATATGAACATGCTACTCCAACATTAAAATGTCTTCTACACATTTTTCTTACCCATTTAAAGTGTTCATACCATAAACCCTAGTAAAACTTCTTAAGTCATTTATCTAAAAGTATAGATTTTTACTTAGAGTAGGTTTAGGTTCCTTTCCTACCACTTATTACATCTATCTGTTAATTTTATCATCCCTATAATAGGGACAATATCATCTTGCATTCTATAAGATGATAGGGAAAAATCAAAGGTTTAACATCTGAAAATTGTTTAAAAGTATATTTATTTCTTGCAAGCATTCAAAGCATGTTCACTATTATAAGTTCTAATATAATGATAAATATCTTTGTGTTTCCATACATGAGCTGTTGTTATATCTCAGACCTTTCATGAACTACCAATATTATAAGATTAACTCAATGACACTCCCTCCAATAATTCCAATCTCTCAACAAATAATAATTAATCATATACTATGTACTACTTACTGTAATGAAGTAAAAGGAACTAATGATCTTGTAACAAATCTAATCCAACCATTAAATGAAAAAAATACAATAAGGTAATTGGATATACGTGAAATGCAGTGGGCCATAATAGGAAGAGAGCAGACCTATGCTTTGGGAATTATGATAAACAATGTTTAATTGAAACTTGATGGATCAATTAAAGGAATATTTCCAAGACGTTAGAACTTTTCATGTGGAGAGTAATTCATATAATTATTCAACAACCTGTGAAGAGGACGGAAAATATGCATGTCACAAGCCATTATGATTAGTTGAATAAAACATCAGTGAAATAAAAAATAATTAAACTTTATTAATTTATTTCTACTGCCTGCTATTTATATCAACTTAACAATTAAGTGTCAGTTTCTTTCATTTTAAATAGGCATACTAATAGTACACATCTCATAAAGTTAATATTCTGAGGACTGAATCAGTTAATGTAGGTTGATTGATTACATAAGTTTTTATCACTGTCACAGAAAAATTTCATTATATAGAAAAACATCATTATCACTGTTATCAATTATGTGCAAGAAACTGAAAAGTGATAAATAGGGATCTGGGTAGTCATTATGGAGCAGAAGGTAGAATTCATTATGAAGGATCATTTTTAAAAATGTCCTTTATTTTTATTTTTATTGTTATTTTTATTTGGTCTCCAACTCCTAAGGTCAAGGGATCCATCTTCCTTGGCCTCACAGGGTGCTAAACACTGTACCTGGCCAAGAATGTTCTATTATAACTTGGAAAGTCATTAAATTCTTTGGGACCTAGAATGAAAAACCATATCTACATGTAAGAATAAGTACATAAAAGAAAGCTTCCAAGATGGTTCTCAGTGATTCTACTTCCTGGTATCCACACTTTTGTGTTGTTCACACTATATATTAATATTAGGGTTGGTTTCTGTGAGAAATACAACATGGCAAAAACGGCGACATGTGACTTCTAAGGCTGAGTGCAAAATGACATTTCTACCTCTCAACACTTTGAGGAAGCCAACTACCATATAAAGAACGATTCCAAGCATTCCTATGATGAGTCGATTTAGTGAGCAACTGAGACCTCCTTCTAACTGCCAGTCAAGAACTGAGACAAGAAGCCAAAAATCGTGTCAGTACGCCATCTTGAGAAGGGATGCTTTAGTTTCAGACATTCAGATAAATGTGCCCTCGGTGATGTCTTCATTATACTCTATGAGATCTCTGAGTCAGAACCATTTATCTAAATAGCTGCAGCATTTTTGATCCAAAGAAATCGTGTGGTAATGTATATCAGTTGTTTTACATGCTATGTTTAGGGATGACTCTTATTTTAATATTAGGTACCTAATAAGAAATTTCGGAAACTTTGGTTGATTTTTTTTTTCACTCAGCTGCCAGAGCAATAAACATTATACTTGAATATAATTTATCTTTCCTAAGTATAGGTTAGAAAAACTGCTGAAAAATTTTGTGGCTATCATAATGCTTTGCACATAGTAAGTATTTAAGGAATATGAGTGAATTGAGTGCATTTGTATTCTCACATGAGAATCACAATGTCAAATATTTTTATAAATAAAGAGAAGTCTAATAAGGAACCAAAGCACATAATCAAAATCATAATAAACATTTATAAATTCATGTAAACACTCAAACATTTGATAGTAGGCTTAAACACGCTTTTTTAAATTCTCTGCTCATAGGTTAAAACAAAAATTTAACTTATCTCCATGTAAGTCCTACTATATTTTCCTGAGAAACATATAAATCATATTTTTTGTTTCATTTCTTTGAGGAAAAAGCAACTTGATTTTTTTTTTTTTGCCTTGACTATAAAGGAAGGATATTGTGTATTGCAATGATGTTGCAATGGGATAACATAGAAAAAATTGCTTCACTTAAATTTCTACATGCCAAGAAAAGTCATCAAATTGCAGAAACCATATGGATGTCATCATGAGATGATTGCAGTTATAAGAAGTGCCTGCAACATAGTGAGAAGGACCTGAATAAGATCAAGGTGGAGAATATAGAAAACAACAAGGATGAGATTGAATGTCGTATGTAGTAATTGTTTGACTAGTTATGTATATAAATTTATCTTCATAAAAGTGGGGATCTTTCAAAATTAGATGCTGTAGGAGAAAATTATACATTGAAAGTTTTTTTTTTTTAGTTCATGAAGTTGGAAATTTCTGCTCTTCTTAAAATTAATCAATCTTTCTTTACCCTAATGATGTGATTCAGACTCAAATTGCAATCTTCTGTTTCTCCCCTTGTGTGCTTTATGCTACAACCAACTTCATTATGGACATTCTTCAAATATATACTAATTATATTTTACAGAACATTGAAACAGCTGAATAATATAAATTATTTTAAAATATATAGAAAAACTGCCTCAGCAAATCATTTTGTGTTATAAAACAAATTTCGACCAGAAAGTTGATAATCACAAAGAATTTTTGTGTTGCAAAAGTTTAAAATCACAGAGTATGTTATCTGATTAGAAATGAACAAAATAAGATATCTTAAAATACCAATTATACAGAAATTTGTATTATTATTATTATTTTTTGCAGTTTTTGGTCGGGGCTGGGTTTGAACCCACCACCTTTGGCATATGGGGCTGGCACCCTACTCCTTTGAGGCACAGGTGCTGTCCCAGAAATTAAATTATTAACTTAAAAATATCTGATAGAAAAATACATAAAAATTAAAATAAGAAAATACATTGAACTGAGTGGTTATAAAAATAAAACTAGGGTGGTGCCTGTGGGCTCAAAGGAGTAGGGCCTGCCCCATATGCCGGAGGAGGTAGGTTCAAACCTAGCCCCGGCCAAAAACTGCAAAAAATAAATAAAACTAATTTTCAATTAGCAAAATAGAAACATTTGTAGGATGCACCTAAATCAATGTTTAAAATGAAATCAATCCTTTTGAGCATTTATTTGAGAAACAATATGTAGTTTTCTCTCTTTTCCCTTCTTCATATTGTATACCACAAAAGACTAGGAAAATAAGATACAATCAACTTTCTTTTAATAATAAAACCAATAAACCCTTAGATCTTATGGTAAGACAATTTTAAATCACATCATAAACAAATTGACTATGAATGAAGAAATAAATATTAATTGGACTACATAAAAATTAAAAAAAATACACACTTTGCATTCATCTAAAACACATTAAACAAGTGCTAGGTGAAGCTAACAACTGGGAGAAGATATTGCCATTTTACATATCTGAAAATTACTTATAGTACAATAACGTAACTCTTGCAGTTTTATATGAAAAAGATAAAAATGTTAAAAGTAGACATTATTTAAGCAGATACTGCAAAATAAATAGATTGCCAATAAGCTTAGAAACATTGATCAACATTATTATTCTTTTTTGAGTTAAGACCATTATAATCTATACACAGGCAACTACCAAATAGTTAAAACTAATCAAAATTAAGTAGAATGCTTCTGAGAATTACAGTGACTAGACTTTTATTAATTATTGTTGTGCCAATAAAATTGGAAAATTAAATTACAATTAAATTGGAAAATTGATAATATTTAATATTGGTAACTGCATACCTTTTCTATGATCCAGCAATTCTTTTTTTGTTTGTTTGTTTGTTTTTTGTTGTTGGGGATTCATTGAGGTTACGAGAAACCAGGTTGATCCAGCAATTCTTAAATGTTTACAACACATAAGAGCAATATGTGCCTATGTTTATATACGGACTTGTTCACAAATGTTTAGAAAGGCCTTATTTAAAATAATCCACGCCATAAAAATTTCAAATGCCCACCCAGAAGAGAATGGACACATTTTATAATATTTGCAAAATAGAATACATTAAAACAATAAAAAGATCCAACTATTCATATATATTATAAAGATTCATGTGTGTTCTTCTATTTATACAGTTCAAAAATAACATTGATAAAAATGGTAAAACAATATTTCTTATAATGTAATTAAATATATGTATTTTTAAAATATTATATTTAAATTTTCAGTTAGTCATTTTTAAATTAATTTTCCCAATAAATTATTTTTTCAAATTATTCATACATATGAGTGGAGAAAATTCATTTGACATATGGACTTTAGTTGACAATGCCTTGTAATAGATATATTATCCAATGTTCAATATATCTGGTATACCTTTTTGAAACTAAAATATCATAAAAATAAATGAGTAATATATTAGATTCAGTAAAATGTTTTTTACCCTATATTTGCCTCATTGTTGAAATGTATACATTATAAGCTTAAAATTCTCTTGAAGACATAATAATTTAACATTCTATAAATTTTTTAAGGCAAGCATAGAACAAGTTTATTGAGAAAGGCAAGGAGAGGTTTATAGAGTCAGCTCTAAGACACAGGCTTACAGAGCAGGATACATTCACCACAGACAGGGAACGGGCCTCCATTGCCAGGGTAATTATGCCAGAATTTAATATTCTTACTTCCAATTAAATTAGAAATTTAATATTCTTACATGCAATTAAATTAGTAGTTTTCTCTTTCTCACACACAACACTGAAAAGACGTTAAGTTTTATTCTCAGTCAATAAGATTTCCGAGAATGTCATGGAATATATGTACTTTATTCCAATCTTATTTTTACATTTTCAATTAGTCATTTTTACATCACCTTTCATAATAAATTATTTAAAATTATTCATACATATATATTGACCTATTTCTGTGCTTATTCATACTTCTTATGCTTCCCTACTTATTTCTGGTTTTAGTTTCTTTCTTTCTTTTTTCACCTATAGATTATCATTACTAAAACATGTCAACTTTCCTTTGATATGAATTGCTTCTTATAGCTAATAGTTACAATTACATATCAACTTTAATGGTAAACCTTATTAACTCTAATTTTCACTGAAAAACCTAGAAAGTATGCAATTTTAATTATAGAACCCAGGACAAAGGACAGAGCTGTGAAGGCCATGTACAGAGGACCCAACCTCTTTCAGTATTTCAGGAGGCACAGCTGGACCAAGGATGATAGGGTTCAGGCACAGTGCCCAGGCCTCAACATGGCTACTGATCTAGACTTCAGAATCTACAAGATCAAATCCAAAAATATGAGCGCAAAGACAGATGAAGAAAATATGTTAAAATATTATGAAAACAAGCGTTCTAAGAGCTTAAGGCAATGTCAGAGATAGTATTAGCCTATAAGATCTGTAGACTCAGGCAAAATGTCCAAAATTGATTCTGATGTTTCTGTTTTATTTTACAACAATTTTAAAACAATCTTTATTTACGAAGTTCACTGAAGTCACATAAACTTCAAAAATATTTTGGCCAATTATTTAATTTATGAGTACTCAACTTTATAACTCAGTTCTAGTAGACAATATTCACACATGGTCACCACTAACAACAATTGAATTTATTATGACTAATGATTTTAATCCTTGAATTTATATATATATAATATATATGAATATATATGAATAAGCACTCGCTATTATGTTACAGATGGTGTTTGAGTTATATGAGTTGACATTAGCATATTAAATAAATAAATATATAACTGAAAGAAGCATTTGAAACAGAAAAAGACAATTGTGAAATTAACAGAAAAATTCAATAAAGATTTTGATTTCTTTTTGGATTTGATTGCTAAAGCAAATGCTTTATGGTTTATAGGAGTTTTCAGATTGTTTTAATTTTCCTGAAAATAACATAACTAAGTAATTTACATTTTTTCAGAAATTGTCCATTTCATTTGAATTTTAAAATTTATTGAGAAATCTTTTTATGGGGCCCTATAATTGTATATTTTCCAAAGTATCTATAATAATGTCATATTTTCCATTTCTCATACTGATTTTTATACTTGCTGTTTTCTTCTCATCCTCCACATTTTTCCTTTGGTTATATTTTCCTAAGATTTGTTAGTTTTATTAATATTATCCATCAACTAACATTTGACTTTATCCATTTTCTAATATGCCTGTTTTATTTCATTGCTTCTTCCTCTAATCAATTTTCTTTTTTCTTGTATTTTTCTAACTTCATTTAATACTTCTCTCTTTGGTTTTCTGAGTTGGATGGTTCGGAATTTTATTTTTTTCCTCTTGAAATATTCCTTCAACTGTAACCTATAAGATTTTTTTTAATTAAATCATAGCTGTGTACATTAATGCAATTATGGTGTAAAATGTGCTGGTTTTAAGTGCAGTGTTTTTATTATAGTTAGTTGAATATTGCTTCTAATCTTTACTATATGTTTTTCTTTTTTATATAGTATTATATATACTTACAAATTCTAATGAATACTAGAATTTGGGGGAATTCTAATGAATACTAGAATTTGAATTCGAATACAAATTCTAATGAATACTAGAATTTGAATTTGAATACAAATTCTAATGAATTTGTATTTGGGGGAATTCTAATGAATACTAGAATTTGATTTCTAGTTTAATTCAACTGTGATTTCATTGTACATATATGCCATGGAATTTTAGTTCTTAGAAATTTGCTGAGCTTTATAAAATATACTATGGCTCTTTTTAAGTATTCTATATGAGCTTAAAATTTATTTTCTATATTTTTATGTTCTAAATTGTTAGTTGAAGTATTGATAAAATATTCTATATTTCTACAGCAATTATCTTACTTGGCCTATATGAGTAAATGTGTTCAAAACTGTCCTTTTGCGTGTTTACCCATTTCTTCAGTGTCATTCTGATACAGAGCAGATGGCGCTCCAGCCCACTGGACAGAGCTGATGGGAGGAGCTGCTGCCTCCACCCTGGGGGTGTTGATACAGCTGCAGGTGGCAGAGGAACCAGCGGTTGGAGTGTGGGCAGGAGGCCCCAGCAGGGGACTCCAGTAGCCAGAAGGGCCAGACAACTGCTGGGGAGACACAAAGACTTAATGTCTCCTTTCCCTTGGAAAGGGAACTTATGGCTGAAAAGGGAACCAACCATTTCTTATGCCTAAGGTCAATTTCATGTAGGTTTCCTAGGCCTGGCCAATTTCAAGAATGGACCATACCCATTCATTAAGGCACTCAGTCATCTTACCCTACCTAAGGGAAGGGAATTTATCCCTTCATTTGTTACCAAGTTCTGGCCTAATTAACTACAATGGATCCCTGCAACTTTATATACCTCTAGCCAAAGAACCAGGGCAGAGAGAGAGACAAAGAGAGAGCTTTCCACCCACTTGAGTTTTTCTTTCTGCTGGGAGTTTGGAGTGTTTTTTTTTTTTTCCTTTTCTTTTTAAATCTGTGTTCTTTTCTGTAAAATAAATCCTTTCTCACCACTGCTCTATGATCAGCGGATTCATTCTTCAAATTACCAAGACCAAGGACCTACTGAAAACAAAATTCCAGTATCAATTCAATTTCTGCTGTTTACATTTTAGCTATATTTTAAATGATTAAATTTTAGGTAATACTGTATCTTCTCAATGATTTTAAGATTACCCTTATGAAGTGAACCCCTTAGTACTAGTGACATTTTGAGGAAATAAAGTGTACCTTATGCAGTGTTAAATACTTTCATATCTTTCTTTTTTTGTTGCTATTTAGCAGTTGCATGACAGTTTATTTGCAGCTATTTTATTTTGAAACATTCAGGATCCTTGATTTTTGGATAAATATTTTATAAACAGAACATAGTTTTATTTTTTCATTGCCTCAATGTTTGTCTTTTATCTGTGACATTTATTTATTTGACATTTAACATAATTATTGATAAGTTTTGTTCAAATCAGTCAGCTTATTTTGTGTTTTCTGTTTCCTTATATTTAATTTCACTTCCCTTAGTTCTGTCTTTCAATTTAACAGATAGCATTTATTATCTTGTCTCCACTATTTGTGTATTATGCACTGTATTTTACTTCTATTTTATATATGTTAAATATTCTTATTCATCAAGAGTTTTTATTTCCTACATAAATATAAACATCTTAGAAAATAATTTCCATTATCCTCTTCCAACTTATGTTACCCTTTATTTTAATTATGTACTGTATTTTTAATCCCCCAAAACTATTATGTTTTATAACAGAATCTGACATTTAACTAAATCTCACTGTTGTTATAAATAAAATTCACTAAAAAGTAGCCACATCCATGCATTTACATATTTTTACAGCTGCTTTCAAACTACAACAACACAGTTAAGTAGCTGTGACAAAGAACTTATGGACAGAAAAACATAGGATATTTATTATCTGGCCTTTTAAGAAGTTTGCCAAATTATATTTTACAAAATAAATGATTTTTTTTTATTTAAGAAAATATCACTTCTCTTGGTCTGAATTTCTTCTATCAAGCTTTCTCTCTGGGGTACATTTTCTTTCTGCTAGTGTTATACCTTTTGTTTTATTTTGTTTAATAGGTAAAATGGATTTTATTTGTTCTTAACACAGGTAAACTGGTACAGCTATCATTATGATGCACCCAAATACAACATATCTTTCCACAAATGTTAAAGCGATGAACAAATTAGGGGCTGTCGTACAATACAGAGCCAAAAGGGGCAGAGGATCAATAAGCTGCATTCTAGTTAACCCTTCATCTGAACAAATGAAGATTCTAATAAGCAAAGCCTCCCATTCCTCAAGAAGTAAATGTAGACCTATTATTTAACCCTGAAATCCCACTGCTAGGCATTTACCCAACCGTAAAAAAGATATTTTCCCACAGGGCCATTTTCATTCCCATGTTCCTAGAAGCTCAGGACACCTTTTAAAGGGTACTTTAGTTTATGGTGGTACTAAATTATTTAATTTTATCTAATTTTAAGTTACTGAAAATATCCCTATTTCTAATTCAACATTGAAAATTATTCTTACTTGGTATAGAAGTTTAAGTTGGCAGTTTCTTCCTTCCACAACTCCAAGATATCATTCCACTATCTTCACTATGATTACTACTCTTGAGAAATTAACTGTCAATCTAACAAAATGGCCTTAGAGGATATCCAATAATATTCCCTCTGATTGCTTTTAAGTTTTTGTGTTAGCCCTCACATAGCAATATAGCATTTATAAGCCAAAATTAAGTGTATAGTGAATTTCGCACTGTTATTGCATTAATTTTCTAATTGTATTTGCATTATTATTATATTAATTTATCATATGGTGTCACCATTGTATTAATTTTCAAATGTTGTGTAAACAAAATTAACCACACATTTAGAAGCTTTAAATGACACAAAATTCTCTGTGCAGGTCAGGAGTCAGTAAACAGCATAGCTGGGTTCATTGATTTTTGTCACACAAGGCTAAAATAAAGGTGTTTACTGGCTATGTTCCTTTTTGAAAATGATGGGAAAGAACCTGTTTCTTGTTCCATTTTGAATGTTTGTAGAAATCAGGGCTTTGAAGTGATAAAAATGATATTCATATCCCTTGTTGACTATTGGTCTGATCTTTTCTCTCTGCTCCTAATAGCCACTTACCTTTTTTCCTGTGACAATTCGTGGTATCTTTAAAGAAATGCACTATTTTCTTTAATAAAATGTAGTGAACACCATCTATGGGCAGTCAGTCCAAGTCTATGAAAAGGCATTGGCTGTTAGTATTTCCATTATTTATTTTATATTTGAGGAGAAAATTTAAGTACATTCCTTATGGGCTATTCTACCATCCCGTCACCTCCCCTAACTGAACCTATATAAGGTGCACTTGTCTTTTACTCACTCTTTCTCTCTCCTCTCTTCCCCTCTCCCTCCCCTCTTTCTCTCCCTTTCTCTCTCTCTCTTTTCTTTCCTCCTTAGTGCTGCTCTGCAGCATCCCCCACCAATAAAGAACTTTCGTACAAAAAAATATATATATATATTTAAGTACACGAAAATCTACCTAATAGGATTCTATCCCAACAAGGCCCCGAGGAGAACAACAGTAGTAATTATTGCAGTATTATATGGACATACAGTAGACTAGATCATTGGTTTCCAATCTCCACTCTTTCAGAAACACAGAACCCCACCTGTGTGCTTTACAGTGACTTCACAATCACTTCTACTAAAAGCAAATGGTACTGTTGTGTGGCACATGACTCACTTTCACCAATTGAATGTGGGTGGAAATTATTATTTGGGAGTTATGAGATAGGCCTTCAGATACAACATCTATTTCCACGTAGCCTTTTATATTTTCCACAATCACTATAAGAAGTATACGCTACCTATGTAGTCTGATACATTGAAACATGAACAAAATCTGTACTCAACTGGTAGCTAAGCAGAGCCTAGATTAGATTTATCCAGAATGTTGTTTTCAAACCATTTTTATCCCACAGCACCTGAAACCTATAGTTAAACTTCTGTGACACACTTAAATTATACTAATTTAAAAAAAAAAGTGGAAAAAAGAATACACTTGCTGTGCTTTGAACTTTTTTTGAAAATAATTTAATTAATAACTTTTAAAATTTTTTGCTGCATGCCTAAAATCTTCTCCCAGCACACCAGTTGAATATCACTGATCTAAAAAACCCTCTGATCCATGGGAATATATGTTACTAATGTGAGACACTAAAGTTTTTGTTTATTATTCAATTATGTCTAGATAACAGATACATCACATTTAAATTTAGAAGCTATTCATTTAAATTATATAGTAAGTATATTTGTTGTAATACCTTTGCTTTCTTCCCCAAAATATATTTACCAAATTATCTAAATTTTCTTTTTTTTTTTTTTCAGCTGTGTACATTAGTTCAATCATGGGGTACAGTGTGCAAGCCTCACATACAATCTGAAATATTTTCATCCACCTGTTCGACATAAAGTTGTGTACATTAGTTCAATCATGGGGTACAGTGTGCAAGCCTCACATACAATC
>CAUYRH010085397.1:0-11498 GCA_963574655.1 Perodicticus potto
TTTTTTTTTTTTGAGACAGAGCCTCAAGCTGTCACCCTGGATAGAGTGCTGTGGCATCACAGCTCACAGCAACCTCTAATTCCTGGGGTCAAGCGAATCTCTTGCCTCCGCCTCCCAAGTAGCTGGGACCACAGGCGCCCGCCACAACACCCGGCCATTTTTTGGTTGCAGCCGTCATTGTTGTTTGGCGGGCCCGGGCTGGATTCGAACCCGCCAGCTCACGTGTACGTGGCTGGCGCCTTAGCCCGTTGAGCCACAGGCGCCGAGCCAGTTCATAGGGATCTTGACTGCCTCTTGCTTGCACTCATCCATTATATTGATGACATTATGCTGATTGGACCTAATGACCAAGAAGAAGCAACTGCCCCAAACTTGTAAGACATTTGCACACCAGAGGATGGGAAATAAATCTACTGTAAATAGAGACAAAGGTCTCACTATGTGGCCCACGCTGGCCTTGAACTCCTGGGCTCAAATGATCTTCCTGCCTCAGCCTGTAAAGTAGGCACCCACCACACCAACATGTCCTGGCTATTCTGCAAACTCAAGATCCTTTATCGGGCGGCGCCTATGGCTCAAAGGAGTAGGGCACCTGCCCCATATGCCAGAGGTGGTGGGTTCAAACCCAGCCCTGGCCAGAAACTGCAAAAAAACCCCAACAAAACAAAAAATAAAAGATGTTTAAAAAAAAAAAAAAGATCCTTTATCATACTCTTTGAGCATGTGGAGGCCCTGTTGTTCCAGAGAAATAGAAACAATAAGATATATGTAAAGATACAGAGAAAAGACAGGGCGCAGTGGCTCATGCCTGTAATCCTAACACTCTGGGAGGAGGAGGTGGATGGATTGGTCTGAGCTTACAAGTTCAAGACCAGCCTGAGCAAGAGCGAGACCCCCATCTCTAAAAATAACTGGGCATTGTGGCGGACACCTGTAGTCCCAGCTACTTGAGAGGCTGAGGCAAGAGAATCTCTTGAACCTGAGAGTTTGAGGTTGCTGTGAGCTATGACGCCACTGCACTCTACCAAGGGTGACAAAGTGAGACTCTGTCTCAAAAAAAAAAAAAAGAAAAAAGATTTCTTATAAGGAATTATAGTAATTCCCTAGATGCAATTATAGAGGATAAGACATCCCACACTCTGATGTCTGTAAGCTAGAGACCCAAAAGATCAGTGGTATAGTTGGAAGTACTGAGAAACAGACAATGGTGGAGATTCCAGTCTGAGTCTGAAGGTTTTCAAGATTTGAAGTCTTGAAGTCTTTTGAAGTCCCACATGAGGCAATCAGGCAGAGGCCTAGTCCAACTTTCCAGGGCCTTTTTATTCTAGCAGGCCCTCAAGGAACTGGGTGGTACTCACTGATAGCGGTAAGGACCATCTACTTTACTTAGTCCACAAATGCAAATGCTAATCTCTTCCAGAAACACCCTCACAGATACACCCACAAATAGTGTTTAGCCAGATATCTGGGCATCCCTTCCCCTAGATAAGTTGATACACAAAATTAACCATCACAGATTTTCAAGAGAAAATCAGAAAAGAAGACCCATTGATTTGTTTTTCTTGAAAATTGTGCTTTTGGGGCAGCGCCTATGGCTCATCGAGTAGGGCGCCAGCCTCATATACCGAAGGTGACAGGTTCAAACCCAGCCTCTGCCGAACTGCCAAAACAGAAAAATAACTGGGCATTGTGGCGGGTGCCTGTTGTTTTAGCTACTCGGGAGGCTGAGGCAAGAGAATCGCCTAAGCCCAGGAGTTGGAGGTTGCTGTGAGCTGTGTGACGCCACAGCACTCCACCAAGGGTAATAAAGTGAGACTCTTGTCTCTACAAAAAAAAAAAAAAGAAAGAAAATTGTGCTTTTGGCAGCATATCTAAGAAATCATTGTCTAATCCAAGGTCATGAAGATTCACTGCTGATTTCTTCTATGAGTTTTATGATTTTAGCTGTTACATTTAGGTCTTTGATCCATTTTGAGGTTATTTTTGTGTATAGTGTGAGGTAGAGATCCAACTTCATCCCTTTGTGGAGTTCAGTGGTTCTAGCTCCATTTACTAAAGAAGCTGTTCTTTCTCCATTGTATGATCTTGGCACTTTTTTTTTTTTAGAGACAGAGTCTCACTTTATTGCCCTTGGTAGAGAGCTATGGCATCACAGCTCACAGCAACCTCCAACTCCTGGGCTTGGGCGATTCTCTTGCCTCAGCCTCCCGGGTAGCTGGGACTACAGGCACCCGCCAAAATGCCTGGCTATGGTATATGGGACTGGCGCTCTACTCACTGAGCCACAGGTGCCACCCATCTTGGGGACTCTTATAGAATGAATGATTGTGCTTTAACTCCCATTGGAGTGGTATTAGGAGATGGGACCTTTGGGAGGTAAGCAGAGTTAGATGAGTTCATGAGGTTGAGATTAGTGCTCTTATACAAAGAGACACCAAAGAGTTCTCTCTCTCTGTTTCTTTTCTTTTCCTCTCTCTCTCTTTCCCTCTCTCTCAGCCATGTGAGGCCTCAGCAAGAAATGCATAGTGCAAGCCAAGAACAGAGCCCTCACCAGTAACTATGCTGACACTTTGATCTTGTATTTTCAACTTCCAGACTTCTGAGAAGTAAATATCTTTAGTCTGTTGTTTAAGGCATTCAGTCCACCGTATTTAGCTATAATAGCCCAAGCTAAGACAACATCCTTATTGTAAATCAATTAGTGATACCTATAGGACTTTATTTCTAGATTCTCAATTCTATTCCATTGATATAATCGTCTTTTTCTTCTTTTTTTTTTTTTTTACTTTTGTAAAATTTTTCAGAATATTACAGGGATACAAATGTTTTGATTACATGAATAGCAATTGTACAGTTTGAGTCAACGTTACAAGTGTGCCCATTCCCAGTATGCTGTGTGCATTGTACCTGTTAAGTGTGAATTAACCCCGTCCTACCTGTCCCTCCCACCTGCTTGCTTTCCCTTGAGTTTTACTGCCACATGTGCACATGGGTGTTGATTGATTAGTTCTAGTTTAACAGTGAGTACATGTGGTGTTTGTTTTTCCATTCTTTCACATAGAAGATTGTTCTCCAGTTCTATCCAGGTTGTTACAAAAGATACAAGTTCACCATTTTTTTTTTTTTTTTGGTTGTATTTGTCATTGTTGTTTGGCAGGCCCGGGCTGGGTTTGAACCTGCCAGCTCCATCCCTTGTACGTGGCTGGTGCCCTAGCTGCTGAGCTATAGGTGCCGAGCCCAGTTTGCCATTTTTTTTAATGGTTGAATGAGTAGTACTCCATGGTATACGTATACCATATTTTATTAATCCACTCATGTATTGATGGGCATTTGAGTTGATTCTACATGTTTGAGATTGTGAATTTGAGTACATGATTGTCTGTTCTTATACTAATGCCACATTGTCTTGATTGCTGTGGCTTTGGAGTAATTTGCAAAATCAGAAAAAAATGAGTCCTCCAACTTTGCTCTTTTTTTTTTTTTTTTTTTTTTTTACAAGATTGTTTCTGGGGGAGTCTGCTCAAGCCCTTAGCCCTTTTAAAATTGGGCTATTTAGGGCAGTGCCTGTGGCTCAAAGGGATAGGGTGCCAGCCCCATATGCTAGAGGTGGCGGGTTCAAACCCAGCCCTGGCCAAAAACTGCAAAAAAAAAAAAAAAAAAAAAATTGGGCTGTTTATCTTTTTTATTGATTTATAAAAGTTCTTTTTATGTTCTGGATCAAAGTCCCTTATCAGATATAAGATTTGCAAATGTTTTCTATTTTTCACTTTCTTTTTTTTTTGAGACAGAGTCTCACTATGTTGCCCTTGGTAGAGTGTCATGGCTTCACAGCTCACAGCAACCTCAAACTCTTGGGCTCAAGCGATTCTCTTGCCTCAGCCTCCTTAGTAGCTGGGACTACAGCCGCCCACCACAACATCTGGCTATTTTTTGTTGTTGTTGTTGTTTAGTAGGCCTGGGCAGGATTCAAACCCACCAGCCCTGGTGCATGTGGCTGGTGCCCTAACCATTGAGCTACAGTCTCTGAGCTTCTTTTTCACTTTCTTGATGGGATCATTTTCAGCACAAAAGTTTTTAATATTGATGAAGTCTAATTTATGTATTCTTTTGTTCCCGGTGGTTTTGGTGTCATATCTATGTAACCATTGCTTAATCCAAAGTCATAGAGATTTATTTTTATGTAGAGTAGGAGTCCAAATTCATTCTTTTGCATGTAGATATCCAGTTGTCTCAGCACCCTTAGTTGGTAAGACTGTTCATTCTTCCATTGAATTGTCTTAGTATCTTTGTTATGTACTTTCTTTATATAAGTATGTGCCATGGAAAATTTGAGACATATTTAGGCAGAAAAATTATTATTTATCTGAAATTCCAATTTAATTGAGTGTTCTGTATCTGTATTTGCCAAATCCAGCAACTCTATACTGGCATCTAGTGGGTAGAGGCCATAGATGCTGCTAAACATTGTACAGTGCACAGGACAGCCCCCATAAAAAATGAATTAAACGGCCCAATTTTTTTTTTTTTTTGAGGCAGAGTCTCAAGCTGACGCACTGGGTGAGTGCCATGGCATCACAACTTACAGCAACCATAGACTCTTGGGCTGAAGTGATTCTCTTGCCTCAGCTTCCCAAGTAGCTGGTACTACAGGCGCCCACCACAATGCCCAGCTATTTTTTGATTGTAATTGTCATTATTGTTTGGCAGGCCTGGGCTGGATTTGAACCTGCCAGCTCCAGTGTATGTGGTTGGCATCCTAACCATTGAGCTACAGGTGCCGAGCTGGTGTATGTGGCTGGCGCCCTAGCCGCTGAACTACAGGCGCCGAGCCTGGCCCAAAATGTTGATAGTGCTGAGGTTAAAAAAACCTTAGTGTGTTGGGATGGCGCCTGTGGCCCAGTGAGTAGGGTGCCGGCCGCATATACCGAGGGTGGCGGGTTCAAACCCAGCCGCAGCCAAACTCCATCAAAAAATAGCCAGGCGTAGTGGTGGGCACCTGTAGTCCCAGCTACTCGGGAGGCGGAGGCAAGAGAATCACCTAAACCCAAGAGCTGGAGGTTGCTATGAGCTGTGACTCCGCAGCATTCTACCGAGGGCGATAAAGTAAGACTCTGTCTCTACAAAAAAAAAAAAAAACAACCTTAGTGTGAAAGAAACACAGGGTAGTGTCAGTTGACAACCAGCATTCCAGCAACTGTGAGAGTAGATGATATAAAGCCATTTTCCAGGTGTGGAAACTGAAGCTTAGAACAGCAAAGTGGATTGCCTTTGAGTCTGGCATGGAGGTAGGGGATGAGGTGGGATTTACCTGGATACAATAAAAAATCACCAGAGAGGATTTTTCCCAGAAGGGATAAAAGGCTTTTCAAAGGGACCTGGACATCCCTTGGATATAGACATCTCAGATTAGAGGGGCTCAATCTCTGAGGACCATCCCTTGCTCCCCACCTGGGCTCAGCTTGAGAAGGTCCTAGATGGGTCCAGGTGTCTGGTTTTAAACCCCATTCAAGAGGGAATTTTTAGGATGTCACATGAAGGATGAGAAAAAAACATAATTCTTGGCCTGGTCACATTATCATCACTGTTGATTCCATGGCCACTTTTGCTTACCTGGTTATTATTTATTTATTTACTTATTTTTTAGAGATGGGTCTTGCTATGTTACCCAGGTTGGAACACAGTGGCTATTCACGAGCACAGTGTCGCTGCTGATCAGGATAGTAGTTTCTACCTGCTCTGTTTCCAACTTTGGCCAGTTTACTCCTACCTGGTGGTCCCCCACTCCTAAGAAGTCACAATACTGAGGCTGAACACAAGGACACCTGACTGATATAGTGCACTACAGACCAGAATGCCTGGACTCAAGAAATCTTCCTGCCTCAGCCTCCCAAGTAGCTGGGACTATAGGAGTGAGCAACTGAGCCCAGCTAGATGGCCTGCTTTTTGACAACTATGTAATGTCCCACCATATCAATTCAGCATTCAGGCAGGCTCTACCTTAGCACTGCCGTGGACACCCTTCAGCATGTCTAGCATTTTCTCTTGGACAAGTCTTTGGGCAGATGAATATCCATCTTGAGTGGGAGGAATCAGGCTAGTTTTGAAGTGGCAATGACAATACATTCACCCTCTGCTGTGTTGGAGACTCCTGGGACTTCCCTCCCAGACAGTGCTGGGTGTGTGGTCTCCTGGGGAAATTACGCCACCAACCTGGGTGTGAAAAGTGGTATCTCACTGAGGGACTAGAGACATTCCGATGCCTGTAATCCCAGCACTTGGGAGGCCGAGGTGGGTGGATTGTCTGACTTCACAGGTTTCAGACCAGCCTGAGCCAGAGCGAGACTTCATCTCTAAAAATAGCCAGGCACTGTGGCAGGCACCTGAAGTCTCAGCTGCTTGGGAGGATGAGGCAAGAGAATTGCTTAAGCCCAAGAGTTGGAGGTTGCTGTAAGCTGTGACGCCACAGCACTCTTCTGAGGGGGATGAAGTAGACTGTCTCAAAAAAAAAATTGTGGCAAAATTCATATAACATGAAATTCACCATGCTGGCCGTTGTAAAGTGAACAATTCAAAGGCATTTAGTATATTTATAAGGTTGTGTGAATAACACCTCTATCTAGTTCCAGAACATTATCATCACCTCAAAAGGAAACTCTATACCCTTAATACAACTTTTGAACAAAACTAAGGAGGTATAGAACTGACATTTAACTTTTTTCCCTCATGTCTCCCTTCCTTTCTTTCTCTTTCCTTCTCTCTTTCTTTTCTTTCTTTTAGAAACAGTGTCTCACTTAGTCTCCCAGGTTGGAGTAAAGTGATGTGATCACAACTCCCTGCAGCCTTGAACTCCTGGACTCAAGTAATCTTCCTGCCTCCACTGCCTGAGTGACTAGGAATATGGGTGTGTACCACTACACTGGGGCCATGATGTTTTATTAGGTCAAGAGATGTGTGAGTTATATATGTTTCATAAGGCCCTGGGCTTGAAACTAGTGTGAATTAAATACAACTCATATGGCAGTTAATGTGTTAAATTATTATTTTTTCTAGAAAACACTGTAGCTGAGAAATAAGTTAAATAATCTTTTTAGAGACACAGTCTCACTATGTTGCCCAGGCTGGTCTCACACTACTGGCCTTAGGGAATCCTTTCACCTCAGCCTCCCAAAGTGCTCAGATTACAGGCACAAATCATCACACCTGGCTACTTTTTTTCCTTTTAAGTTTTCTCTCTCGTTCTTTCTTTTTTGGACAGAATCCCACTCAGTTGTCCTGGGTATAGTGCTGTGGCATCAGTTTAGCTCATTGCAATCTCAAACTCTTGGAGTCAAGCAATCCTCTCTTGTAGCAGCTGGGACTACAAGGTTCCTGACACAATGCTCAGATAGTTTTTCTTTTTCCTTTGTTCTTTTTTTTTTTTTGAGGCAGAGTCTCACTTTGTCACCCTTGGTAAAGTGTCATGGCATCACAGCTCACAGCAACCTCAAACTCCTGGGCTTAAGCGATTCTCTTGCCTCAGCCTCCCAAGTAGCTGGGACTACAGGTGCCCGCCACAACACCTGGTTAGTTTTTGGTTGCAGTTCTCATTGTTGTTTAGCAGGCCCAGGCCAGGCTTGAACACGTCACTTCGGTGTATGTGGCTAACACCCTACTCATTGAACTACAGGCTCTGAGCCTAGTTTTTCTATTTTTTTTTTGAGACAGAGCCTCAAGCTGTCACCCTGGATAGAGTGCCATGGCATCACAGCTCATAGCAACCTCCAACTTCTGGGCTCAAGCGAGTCTCCTGCCTCCGCCTTCCAAGTAGCTGGGACTATAGACGCCCGCCACAACACCCGGCCATTTTTTTGGTTGCAGCCGTCATTGTCGTTTGGTGGGCCCGGGCTGGATTTGCATCTGCCAGCTCAGGTGTACGTGGCTGGCACCTTAGCCCACTGAGCCATAGGCATTGAGCCTTTTTTTTTTTTTTTTTTGCAGTTTTTGGGCGGGGCTGGGTTTGAACCCGCCACCTCCAGCATATGGGGCCGGCGCCTGACTCCTTTGAGCCACGGGCGCCACCCATAGTTTTTGTATTTTTAATAGAGATGGGGGTGTCTCACTCTTGCTCAGGCTGGTTTCGAACTCCTGAGCTCAGGCAATCTACCCTCCTCTGCCTCCCGGAATGTGTGAAGATTACAGGTGTGAGCCACCATGCCCAGTCTGTTTTCTCTCCTTTTCTGTCTGCCTGCCTGCCTGCCTGCCTTCCTTCCTTCCTTCCTTCCTTCCTTCCTTCCTGCTTTCTTTCCGTCTTCCTTTCTTCCTTTCTCTCTCTCTTCCTTCCTTCCTCCCTCCCTCCCTTCTTTTCCTTCTCTCTCTTTCTTTCTTTCTTTCTTTTTTTTCTTTTTCTTTTTTTTTTTTTTGAGACAGAGCCTCAAGCTGTCACCCTGGATAGAGTGCTGTGGCATCACAGCTCACAGCAACCTCCAATTCCTGGGCTCAAACGAGTCTCTTGCCTCTGCCTCCCAAGTAGCTGGGACTGCAGGTGTCCGCCACAACGCCCGGCCATTTTTTGGTTGCAGCCGTCATTGTTGTTTGGCGGGTCCGGGCTGGATTCGAACCCGCCAGCTCAGGTGTACATGGCTGGCACCTTAGCCCACTGAGCCACAGGCGCCGAGCCTCTCTTTTTCTTTCTTTGACAGAGTCTCACTCTTTTGCCCTGGGTAGAGTGCCATGGTGTCATTATAGCTCACAGCAACCTCAAACTCCTGGGCTCAAGAGCCTCTTGCCTCAGGTTTTCTATTTCTAGTAGAGACAGGATCTCGCTCTTGCTCAAGCTGGTCTCAAACTCCTGAGCTCAAGCAATCTACCTGCCTTGGCCTCCCAGACTGCTAGGATTACAGGTGTGAGCCACTGTGCCAGCTTTGTTTGTTTTTTCTATGGGGGGGAATGTTTGTGTGTATGGGATCCCTGGTTGTAAACATAGGACAATCTTGGTGCTGTGGGAAAGAAAAAAATAAGACAAAACAGAAAAGTAGCAAGAAAATGAAACCACCAGAATTTCACACCCTAGAAAATAATGTCTAGCACCATCCTCCTGCCACTGAAATAGTTGACATTTAGACTAACTATATCAAGCAATGGGAAGGATGAGGAGTGTCTTAGTTACCTCATGCTGCTATAACAAAATAGCATAGACTGGGTTATTTATAAACAACAAAAGTTTATTGCTTACAATTCTGGAGGCTGGGAAGTCTGAGATCGAGGCATTGGCAGATTTGGTGTCTGATAAGGGCTGGTTCCTCATGGATGTAACCTTCTATTTGTCTTCCATAAATGTGATACATAGCTATGTTCAAACCATGGAGGACAGACCATTGTGGAATTTCACTTAAGTAAAACACATTTGGAGTCACATGTCTGCCTGACCATCTGCTCTGTATGATCTCTCTCAAATGTCTTGGCCTCTCTGTGCCTCATTTATGGAATGGGATTCTAGTGGCCCAACACCCCAGAGTGTGATACTTGAGGGGGCGTAGGGTGGCAGCTGGCACCTGGCTGGCAACAACCTGGCATCAGCTATTTATAAATGTTTGTGCTCTTTACTCTGTCTACATTTTTGCAATTCATCATTGAAGTTTTAAAAAAAAATTCAGACCCAGATTGAAGTCCCCACAGGCCTCTACTGCAGACATCTCTCTCTCTCTCTCCCAGCCCAGGCCAGGGTCCAGATAGTATGAGGCCAACCCCAGCCTGGTTTCACTCAGTGACCTAACCCAGCCTGGTTGCGCCCCTGAGGCTGAAGTCTTGAGTTTCTAACCTACCCCACATCCTGCCTGCTCCTGACGTAGCCCAGCCCCTCCTTGAGTTCCATGCTGGCCTCCCTGGGTCCAGGAAAATGGAATTTTTCTATCGTACCAAGAGAGGTCCCTCGAGGATAAAGCAGCAGCCCTGGTTGATGCAGGGAAATTCCACAGATTGGGGGAAAAGGATATTTGGGATTTTGTGTGGCTTCTTCCAGGCCAGGCTTGGGTCTCTTTGAAACCCCCTTTCTTGGGCTCCTGGCTTCCACAGATGGAGCCCTGCCCTTGCTGAGAAGTGGCCAGCCCTGGTGGACTCTGCACCCTTTGTTTGCTACCCTTCTCAAGAACAGTGGGTGCTTGTGGGTTCCTAGGGGCCCGTCCTCAGTGACTACCATTCTTGCTTCAAAGGAGCCCCTTGTTGGACATGGATGCACAGCCAAGACCCCAGCCACACCCGGACTTCCTGGTGAGGAAAAGAAAAATAGGTATAAGTGTACGTATTCAAGCTCTCTTCTCCTCTCTTGCAACAACCTCTTTGAAGGTGACCACAGGTCTGTGCAAGCTTCAGAAGTTTGGGCGGGGGCACATAGCTGGTGGCCACCTTGATTCTACAGCCACAGGTTACTTTTTTGGGGACATGCTGAGGTGTCAGGGAAGTAGGTTTTGGCTTAACCTCAAAGCTTAAGTTCCCTACAGACACTCAAGTATACCATTGAGGACTCCCTAGCATGTCTGGGGAAGGAAGGTGGTCCCTGGGGACCCCTTTGTGTTCCCAAGACAGGCTGCGGGCTGGGATATATTTGGGATGGAATTTCACTGTGGGTGTTTCATTGATTTTTTTTTTTTTTCTGTCAAGACAGAGTCTCACTTTATCGCCCTCGGTAGAGTGCCGTGGTGTCACACAGCTCACAGCAACCTCCAACTCCTGGGCCCAGGCGATTCTCTTGCCTCAGCCTCCTGAGCAGCCGGGACCACAGGTGACCGCCACAACGCTCGGCTACCCTTCCTTTGCAGTTTGACCGGGGCAGGCTGAACCCGCCACCCGCAGCATACGGGCCGGCGCCCCACCCACCGAGCCACAGGCACCGCCCCACTGAGGCTGTTTTAGAAGGTGTGAAACATCGCTTCTCAGCCTTTTGGCTAAGATCAAGTGTAGAAAGTGTGAAAGCAGGAAACCAGATAACCTACCCCCAGCTGGTGGGGGCCCTATATTCCCACACTATGGGGACCCTATACACACACAGGAGATGAAAGTCACGGTTTCCAGCTCATAGATAGCCATGTGGCCTCACATAGCTGACATGCTAGAAGCAAGGTGGGAAATAAGGAGAGTCAGCAGGAATAAGTAATTGGTGTGGTGCGTTAAGAGGTAACAAGATGATCTAAAGAAAATCAGACCAGGTTACACCCACCTGAATGGTCATACTCCAGAACACAGAAAATAAAAAGAGCTGTTGAAGATGTGGAGAAAATGGACTCCTACATTGCTGGCGGGAATGCAAAATGGTATAGCCACTGTAGAAAACAGAGTGAAGGTTTCTCTGTATTCATTAAATTAAATTCTGTATTCATTAAATACAGCAAGTCCACTTCTGAGTAGACACACAAAAGAATTGTAAGCAGGCTTGGCTCTTGTACCACAGTGGTTACAGCACTGGCCACATGCACCGAGGCTGGTGGGTTCGAACCTGGCCTGGGCCAGCTGAACAACAATGACAA
>CAUYRH010085398.1:0-11135 GCA_963574655.1 Perodicticus potto
ATCAATGAATGGACACAGTCCATTCATGGAATTGAGGCCTAGGAAATTCACAAGAAATTGACCTAGGCATAGGAAATGGGGGTTCCACATTTAGTCCTAAATGTAAAGTGGAGGAGACACCAAGGCACAGGTGTCTCCTCGGCAGTTGTCCAGCCTTTTTGGTTTTTGGAGCCTCTGGCGGGGGTTGGAGGTCCCCCTCTTTGCCTGTCATCCAGCCCGCTGGTTCTTCAGCTGGCTGCTACAGCACCAACACCGCCAAAGAGGAGGCGGCAGGTCCGTGAGCTCCACTGAGCTGGCTAGGGCACCAAATGTCCTACATCAATTCTCCCTCTCCGAGTAGAAACCCCAACTGCTGTTAGGGAAAAGGGGCAAAGACTCAATCTAACTGCTTCCTGCTGAATCAGGCAATGATAGAAGGGGTCAGTTAGGGTTTCTCTGGAGGGAGAGTGATACAGGGTTCATGGACTGGAACCATCTTTATTGCATGTGGCTTGATGACATTTAAGTGTAGGTGGTCTGTGGTTGGCTGTCTTCATTGTCTGCCTCCATTGAAGATGGAGGGTTCCAGGATTTTACTCATGAATGATATATGCAGGAATTGACTCCTATACCTTTAACAGCTGTAGAAGAAGACAAGATAACAGGAAAGGGGACTTCCCAAGTTGGGGTCAGGGAAGGTAAATTAGAGGGAAGAGTTTTGATCATGACTAGATCTCCAGGAGGGAAAAGTTCTGGTTTTAGTTAGTATGTCTCTCCTCAAAAGGGGAGCAGGACTTTCAGGCATGATTAGGGAGGCATGAGAGAACAGCAAGTCATTCCAATTGCAGCTTAAAGGCTGGGAGAAAAATTTGGTAACCAGCTTTCCAGACACCCCCTATATAGTTATGGATTTGGGGGATAAAAGACAAGGGTTAGAGAGAAGTACAGAAAAGGTTGCTCCAGTGTCCAAAAGAAATTTTCTCTCCTGGCGCTCCACTATAAGGCAAACCTGGGGCTATTGAGGGGTGATGACACAAGCTGGAGCCATGAGAATTTGCCCTAGGCACCCTCAGTCCAGTTTGGGCT
This sequence comes from Perodicticus potto, assembly GCA_963574655.1. Taxonomy (NCBI): domain Eukaryota; kingdom Metazoa; phylum Chordata; class Mammalia; order Primates; family Lorisidae; genus Perodicticus; species Perodicticus potto. The sequence continues at coordinate 1,066 of CAUYRH010085398.1, forward strand.
CCTATGGGGTCACTGTCCCAGGACGCCATCGCCTCTGGGGACAGGCCACCCTCTAAAAGAATGGTTTTGATGGAATATTGTGGGTAAAAGTTTGACTAAGAGTTTAAAAGAGAATGGAGGAGGAGAAATTGGTAACTCAAGTTTTTTTTTTTTCATAAATGGAAATAGACCAATAGGGAGTTGATGGAAGGAAAAATATGCTGAAAGGTTTTCTGTTTTTAATGAGAGAACTAACAACAATTTTGCATGTTCAAGGGAAAGACCTTTGAAAGAGAGAGAAAATTAATGCTGCAGGCAAAAGGAGGGGAGATTGCTTGAGAAATGGCTTTGACTAGAGGAAAGAGAAGATAGGGTCTACTGGTTCAGTGGAAATCTTGGTCTTGGCTAAGAACTCTGAAGACAGTGAGTCCATCACAGCGTAAAATATAGATTATTGGTACATATAGCCAGGCATGGTGGTGGTATATGCTGTAATCTCAGTTACTGTGAAGGCTGAGGCAGGAGGATGTTGCTCTGTTGTCTAGACTGGTCTTGAACTCCTAGGCAACATAGCAACATCCTCTTGCCTCAGCCTTCACAGTAGCTGGGATTACAGGCATACACCACCCATCTTAAACAAACAAACAAAAAATTTTTTGATATATACATATAGGAGGTGGTTGAGAGGTCATCAAAATTATCTCCTGATTAGTTCCATCTTGCCCACAAAATAGTAGGTAAGGCCACCAGCTGTGAATGTGGATGGAGAAAGAGGATTTGGAGATTTCAGAAAAGAGGCAAAAATAAGGCATGGAGAATTTTTTTTTTTGGTATTGATTCCAAACCCCTTATTCAAAGTGCTTCTCAATGGTTCTAATTATTACATACATAGATATTTTCTAAATATTTGGAGAGGGCCATTATGTAGGTCATGAATCACCTCTTCACTGGGGTTAAAAATTTTCTCCAGCAACTGTTTCATGTAACATGATTTTTAGAATTTTTACAGTCACATGAAGTCTCCTTTGGAGTGTCCAGGTAGTCACTATTCCCCTAAAAATGAAATACTAAAATTAAGGTCAAAGCCTCTGAATGTGTTGTGAGTCCATAAATGATTGGACACCCTATTAATCTGTCCATATAGCATTGATATTAGAAATGGGACTTTGAGTTAGTCTTATTTCATAAATCTATACAGCAATCCACAAAATCATTCCAATATTGTACAATCGATTTGTTTGAGATACAATTCAGGGTCTCATTAACTCTTTTAAAATCATTCTTTGTTGGTTTCAAAGGAAAAGATGTCATTTTGTTAAAAAGAACCTGCATTCAAATGTTTATCACAGCACAATTCACAGTTGCAAAGATGTGGTAACTACTTCAGTACTCATTGATTTAAGAGCAGATAAAGAAAATGTGATACACACACATATCATGGAGTACTACTCAGTCATAAAAAGGAAGGAAATATAGTCATTTATAGCAACTTAGATGAAACTGGAGACCTTATTCTAAGTGAAATATCTCAGAAATGGACAAAGAAACAGCATATATTCTCACTATTAAGTGGGAGATAAATGAGAAGCACACATGGGCACAAAGCAATATAAAGGACATTGGAAACCAAAAACGGGGAAGGTAGAAGAGGGGTGGTGGGACCGAAAATTATCTACAGGTACAGTGAAAACATTCTGGCATACCAAAATCCTGACTTAAGCATTATCCAAGGTATCTATACAACAAAAACATGTATACTCCTTCAATATTTTCAAATAAAAATTAAATAAAATCCAAAAGCAAATTCAAAAAAGAGAAAAAAAATCTTTGTTTGTTCATTTCAGATTAGCTCTGTAGTCTGTAAAATTCACATTGAATGTTGTCTCGGTCCTAGAAAAAACAGGTGTTGTTTATTAAGGAAGGGCCAAACATTGGGATACTCTTTTTTTTTTTATTTTTAGACAAAAGGTCTTTATTTGCAGGGGATGCTGCAGAGCAGCATTAAGGAGGAGAGAAGAGAGAGAGAGAGGCATGGGGGAAGAAAGGAGAGGGAGAGAAGTTAGAGAGAGCAGGAGAGAGAGCCAAAAGGAAAGGGGATACTCTTTTCAAATGCATTTGCTAATGGAATTTTCTACACAACTGATGAGAGAGATGCGGGACCCATTTTATAGACCAAGAAACTGAGGAACTGAAAGGTGAAGTTATTCGTCAATGTCACAAGTTAAGCAGCTACCAAAATCTGATTCAAATGCAGGAATTTGTATATCAATGCCTCAGCTCTGTTTCACGCTCCAGAGAAACAATTTGTTTAAATATCCAGTGGAAGTGATCAAAGTAGAATTGTGTCTTTTGATTCTGCTGCTAATGAAAAATCAGTCCCTTTTGTACATTCCCAAGGTCCCTGTTCTCCCCCAGTTAAAGACAGTAAGACCTTTAACTTTTATATGCCACTTCTTAGATCTAATCCCTAAATGCTCTTGTGCTGCCATCCGTTTCATTTAGTACTTGCAGGTTTTGTGCTATCTTCAGATTTGAGAAACATTTAAATCAAACAGACAGGCATTAGAGAGATTTGGGACACCTGTTGAAAGTTTAAAAGCTACCCCATATAAATCAAATTTATTCACAATAAGCATATTTTATTATCTTTCTCTTTTCACATTTGATAATGTTTCTTTTTCTTTTTTTTTTTTTTTACAATGACCATCTATATTTAATTACAATGGAAATCTCCCATCTTTGTCCTCATCATACACGTGCATTTTAATATAATTTCTAAAATAAACAACATGTTTCAAAGGAAATCCCTGGTTCCAAAGACTATGACACCCTTAATAAGTTCTTCCAACTTTAAACCTCACATGGAATTCCCAGCTGTCCCATGATTTAACTTGTCAGATTCCTGGAATCAAGTCACTCATATGCGTTACACCTTGACCTCCCACTGGTATTCCTAGCCTTCTCTTTTGCAAAGAATGACACTTCTCTTGCTTGAGAAATCCAAACTGTCTGCTCACCGTTTGTGCACAGCTGGGGCAGCTAAAAGCATCTGGCATGCAACATATGGAATTTAATTTCCTGATATTTACATAGATTGAAGCTGTTTTTGCTCCAGACTTCAGACGATCGTTTGCACCAAACCTTAAGGCAAAAGTTTGCAGACAATTTCATGCCCTCCTTCGGTACTCCCCTGCTGTAATTCGTTCAGTGACCAAGATGAGAATCAGAATGTAAGGTCAGTTAGTGCTTCATCATGCTGAAAGATTAAAAGCATCCTTTACTTATTAGCTTTGCTGTGTTGATGGTTTATATTGGGTCTGTTTTCAACTAGGAAACTCAGGGTTTTGGAATATGTGTTTCCTTGGAATATTTTTTAAATGAATATTTACTTTTAGAATTGTTCTAGATGTATAGAAAAGTTAAGAAAATAGAATGGCCATATAGCCCTGATCCAGTTCCCCAAGTGTTAATGTCTTATATTGGAATGGTAAATTTGTAAAATTAATGAACAAATACTGATTTATCTTTATTAACTGAAGCCCACACTTAGTTTAGCTCTCCTTAGCTTTTAACCTAATGTCCTTTTTTTTCTGTTCCAGGATCCCATTCAGTATATTGTTTCACATTTAGCCCTGGGGTCTCCTTAGGCTCCTCTTGGTTGTGACAATTTTCAGATTTTTTTCTCTCTTCGATGATCTTGGCAGTTTAAGGGAGTGCTGGCCAGGTATTTTGTAGAATGTCCCTTCATTGAGCATTGTCTGATGTTTTTCTACCCTGATGATTAGACTAGGGTTGTATAATTTGGGGAGGAAAGTCAGAGATTGGGTAATTTATAAAGAACAGAAGTTTATTTCTCACAGTTCTAGAGGCTGGGAAGTCCAAAATCAAGGTACTCACCTTGACCTTGCTGTATCTTTACATGGCAAAAGAGCAAAGCAAGGAAAAATCTCTCCAGCAAGCCCATCTGATAGCAGATTTCATTCTCACACCTCCAGAAAGGCCACATCTCACAACACGGTTGCACTGGGGACTCAACTTTAAGTACAGGAATTTTGGAGGGGACATATTCAAACCACTGCAGGCATATGCTATCAACCTGTCTTATCATTGTCGCTGTTAACCTTCAGCACCTGACCAGGTGCCATCTGTCAGGCTTACTCACTGTACAGTTACTATGCGTTTTTACCCTTCCATTCTGTACTCTTTGGAAGAGAGTCACTATGCACAGCCCTCACTTAAGAAGTGGAAGTTATGCTGCGCCTCCTTGTGACTCCATTAATTATTTGAAACTCTTCTTGGAATTTGACTTTTCTCCTCAATTTATTTACTTTTTTGGTGATTTATTTGCATCGAACGAGTATGGAGTCATGGCTATTTATCTTACACTTATGGTTGTACTCCAATATTCGGCTTTACTTATTTTGTTGCTCAAATTGTTATGGCTTTGACCAATGAACACTCTTTCAATTGGCTCCTGTGTCTCTTTGATATTCTCTTTCTATTTAGGGATTTGTTGATTTGTCTGTGCTTTTTTTTTTTTTTTTTTGAGCGCTTCCTTACTTTCTGACATTACAGAGTGTTCCAGGCTCGTCCTTTATAACCCCTGCCCCAGTCCTAGAATCAGGCAATCCTTTTCCTTAGAATATGGTTCTGACTTGGATGGTTCTAAGAAGAAAACTTACACTGGGAACATAGTAGTTAGAAGTAGTGGAATTTGGACCCAGAGGTAGTTAGAAGTAGTTAGTAAGAGACAATGCAGGTCATTATACGATCAATTGTTTAGTGTTGAAAATCTCATGCATTTAGTAAGTAAATATTTGTTAAACACTGCTGTGTTCTAAACAATAAGATAATCAGATGCTGAAGACACACTAGTTTGTAAGAGCTGGGCCTACCCTCAGAAAGCTCACGATCTAGTGAAGGAGGCAGGCAACCATAATACACTGAGCAAATGCCGTGGTGCGGGTAGTTCATTCTAGGACTAGAGAGGAACATAGAGAAAAGTCATCTAATCCAAGCTGAAAAGATGTCCTGCAATTGAATTTGATGACTATCTGGAGGAATTGACATCCATGATAACTCCTTTAGGCCTTCTGATCTCATAAATCTGGAGGTTTCTTTAAATATGTGTCCTCATGATCTCTTCTGAGTCATTGCTTTCTTTCAGAGGCTACTGTCATTCGGAAGAATCTATTTCTTTTTATCATATCATCATAATAAAGAGACAGCCGTCTTTGCTCCTTTTCTCTGGGGTTATATTGGTCATCAGATTTGCAGTTTGTTTCTGAGGCATTCTGGAGCTAAGAGACATAGAACCACTCTTCAGGTGGCTTTGGCATGTCAATGGCTTTTAAATTTCAAAACTAAACACTGTAATAATTTTTTTTTTTTTACCATTTTTGAATATCTAAAAGATCTATGTTTACACAGATTTTATTTTCCAAAGATGGTTGCAACAAGCTTCCATTTTGTAGTTCTTCTCAAAATGTAATTTTGATGTTCCTCTGATCAAATGGTGGGTTTATGTTTTATATCCTTAAATTTGAGTGGATTATCGCTGTGACAGAGTGACGGAGGTAACCTCTGAGGCTAGGCCATAAAAGACAAGTTCCCTGGCTCTACCTCATTCTCTCTTAAGACATTTACTCTTGGCAACCAACTGCCTTGCTGTGAGGAAGCTGGAACCAGCCCTGGTGAAGAGACCATGTGGAACGGCCACGTGTGAGGGCCATGGCTGGGACCCCATTCAAGACCCTGGCTGACAACCAGCATTAAATGCAAGAGATATAAGTAAAAGCACCAATTTTTCCATCACCCCAGCTGTTAAGTAATACCTGGCCTGGCTTAAAATCCTGCTCAGCTAATGCTCCAGACATCATAGAGCAGAGATAGCTCATCATCTCTGTGCCCTATCCCAGAGAATTCATGAGTATATTAAAAAATTTTTTTAATGTAACTATTTTGTTGGGAGAAAGGGGAGAAAGGAGGTTGTTATTATGCAATAGTAGTGACTGAAGTAGAAGTGATCACCTGCTTAACCCTCCTAGCAGTTAGCCCCTGATGAGGGAGTTAGTTGTCCCTGACTTGTTGAGAATCTAGCACTCTCCATTATAAGCACCCCTGCTACCCAGTTCTTTTCAGTTTATCAATTTGTAGTGATCTTTCAAGGGCAGTTCCTTTGCTTTAGTCATATAGACCTACAGGAGCTGGAGAGTGTGTTTGTTAGTCTGTATCTACAGTGACTAACACAGTTCCTGAAACTTAGCTGACAGTCATTAAACATTTGTTGGAAGGATGGATGGATGCAAGGAGGCATGATTGAATGAATATGATTGTTGAAGTAGATAATATATGGGTTTTCTAAGTTATATTGAATTATAAATAAATAATATTCTAATATTTTTTTTTTCCTCTGAGAATTTGAAGTTGTTTTGACAATCTAATACTGTGTAACAATTTACCCTTAAGCATATTGGCTTAAAATGATGAACATTTTATTTGATCATGATTCAGGGGAGTCCAAATTTTGGGCTTGTCTTGGTTGAGTGATTTTTCTGTTTCCCTTGATATTGGTCCAATAGAGCCTCACTCACTTGAGTGGTAGTTGGCATTGGCTTCAGGGTAGAAGCTCATCTGGTCCTATTAGCCACAGGTCATGGTTCTTCTCCATGTGAATTACTGTATATGTGGGTGTTTGAGCTTCGTTACAACATGGCAGCTTTTCTCTTAGATGAAGCAATTCAAAATAAGAAGGTGGAAGCTGAAGGTTAAAACTTAGCCCTGGAATTTACACAACATTGATTCTTCCATATTCTCTGGGGCAAGTCAGATCAAAGGGCCAGATAACTTTTAATAAAAGGGAAAGAACATTACCTATTGATGAAGGAATGGCAAGGTCACATCGCAAGATAGCATTTGGGTGGGCAATAGTCTCATACTGTTGTGGCCAGAAGTGGTTTGTTTGTTTGATTGATTATATATTAATTTATTTGAATAAATAAAATGATTGCCTGTGTATCTGGACCAATGTATCTATTCCCAGGGGGTTTTATTCTCTGGATATGCAGGAAAGCAATGTGCTTTCCACCAAGTCTGAACACAGTATTAGATTCAAGACAGACGACAGGAGTTTGAAGTTTGTATTTATCATGTAACTTCTGTCTCTCTTGACCTTGGGCTTAATTGCCAAAAACAAGGGACCGAATGTGTAAGTTCATAATGATAATCAATGTTTTATTAGACATCCTGGTTGTCTTAGAAATGAAACAAGTCACTTGTCACAAAAACACTTGAACTCTCTGATATATCCTGCAATAATAGCAGATCCTGGGTTTTATATGCCTCCAGGAGTCTATGAATATAAGCAGCTTTTTTAATTCTTAGAATCTGAGGCTTCAGAATTGGTAGTCCCACTTTACAGAAAAAAGGTAAATAATATATTCAAAGTCAAACCGTTAGCAGTTGGTGATACTGGACATTCAAACTAAGAACTAAACCCAAAGCTCATAATCCAGAGGAATAAGAACAACCCTGTTCTTTTAGCAATGTTTGATCCTAGAAAATGAATAATATCCTCCCATATAGACAAACCCTACATGTATGAACTTGGAGGTGGGCATACCTGTTTAGGAGTTCTAACTCTGAATTTACCAGTTGTGTGTGTCTGGGACAGTTATGTAACCTCCCCAAACCTCAGAGATGAGAAAGTCTAAACTTGAAAGAGTATTATACACCTCACAGGATTGTTTTATGAGGTAAATGAAATAAATTACTTATCAATCATAGTATCTGGAATAGGGAAAATTCCCAGTAAATGCTTTTTACTTGGTAAAACCATGTGATATTTCTATTTTTGAAGGTCAAAACCAAGAGGATATCAGTAAAGGTCAAAAATAGTATTGACAATTTCTTGTGTTACCATATAATATTATATATGTGCAATATAAGTTTTAAATATGTTTTTATTAATATTACTTTAAAAATGATTGAAAATAGTACAGTCAGATCTTTATAAGAATATGGGAAGTAAACAGAAAATAAAATTACAAATTAATTCTATAATACTATCAAAAATATATTTAGGAATACATTTAACGAAAGAAATAGAAAACCCATATTCTCAAAACTACAAAATATTGTTGAAAAAATTCAAAGATGACTTAAATAAACGTAAAGTATCACATGTTGATGGAGCAAAAGGCTATTGTCAAGATGGAAATACTTTTCAAATTGATCTACAGATTAAACAGACAATTCTTATCAAAATCTCAGGTAGCATTTTTGTTTTCAGAATCTGACAGACTGATTGTAAAATTCATGTGGAAATTAAAAAAAAAAAAAAGACCCAGAAAAGCCAAGTTGGACTCACATTTCTTGATTTCAAAACTTATTTCAAAGCTACAGTAATAAAGACAGTGTGGTACTGTCACAGGATAGAAATACATATGAACAGAATATAATTTAAGGTCCAAAGACCATTGCAATTATGGTCAGGTGAATTTTGACAGAGGTGCAAAGGAAATTCAATGGAGATAGAACAGTCTTTCCAAAGTAGCAGTGAGGCTGAAATTCCAGACTTTACAGACTAGTGCAGGGTCTCCTTGCTTAATTACTATGGTGTATCACTTTTCATCAATTCCAAAATACATGTGATATCTCTATCTTTGCCCCCTCTTTCCCTTCTTTAATTCTGCTTTGATTGTGCATCTCCACAAGCTAAATGATTTGTGACAGGAGTTGATATTTACATAAGTGTCAATGTCATTCTGAAAACTTGTCCTAAGTACCCACTTCCATTTTCCCACCCTTCCAAGTCTAAGAACTAAAAAATGAACATCTCCTTTGAGGCTGCAGCATGACTTCAGAGTAGTTAATTTCTATCTCCAAACCTCAGTTTCTTATTTTTAATTTGGGGATAAACACAATACCTCCTGGTGGCACAGTGGCATTGCTATGACAATTAATAGGTATACAGCTGACAGAACGTAGCCCATGTTCAGAAAACAGAAGCAATCCTCCTTGTTCACCCTCAGAGCCCCAGCTTTTCCAGCACTGTTAACAGACCAGATCGGTGGATGAAAGTCCTGCTCAGGCTCAGAAAGTTCCCTTTTTCTCGAGCCCTGGAAGCTCTTTCCTCTCCAAATGGCCAACTGAAACCAGATTGAAAACCTGGGGCAAAAACATGCTGTGATTGGGAAGAGAGCACATGATGAGAGTTGGCTAGGTCTCCCAGCTTCTCTAGAGAAATTAGAGCGGCTAAAATGTTTAAATCCCCAGCCAGAACCAATGATTTAATTTGATTTTATAGTTCCAAGGATTGCCTTGTTGTGGTTTCCCTATATCACATACAGAGCTAGCCTCTCCCCCCATGGAGAGGGAAGTCAGTGCGTGTAAACGTGTACTGGCACAGCCCTCAGTCCGAAAGGGTCTTCTTATGTGGTCTCCTCAGGCAGTCACATCTGCATGGAGGCCCAGGCGTAAGGACCAAAGACAGGATATGAACTGAGCAGGGGAAGCATGCCCTTTCCTGCAAGGAGCCTGAACTCTGGTTTGCAGCCTCACTCCACAACCTTACTGAGCAACCTTAGTCAAATCTCCTGCCTGAGCCTCAGTTGGTCTACATGTAACATGAAAAATACTAATTCACACCTGTCAGCATTGACATAAGGATGGGGCAGCTGATGACCGATGCTGAGTGAATCTTCAGTCAGTATTATTAGAGGTATGCCCTCTATAACAGGTTCAGAGAGAGAAATTCACCTGCTGAAGATGACTCAGCAAATGAGTTGCAGAGGATAAATTTCATATTCATGTTCTTTTCATTGGGTCAAATTGCTTCTGGAAAATCATCTGAGATGAATTCAATGAGATGCATGATTGCACTGACTGTAAAAGACAAGAAGTATCTATTTCTTTATTTGAGGAAAGCAAAGGGATGTATGAAGGGGGGACAGAAGCAGCCTGCCAAGGGCCTCCTGGGACTTGCTTATAGTTTGGGCTTTGAAGGCAGTAGGTGCCATGTTTACAAATGTATAAATGCCTTGAGGGCACAATTCTCATTCGTCTCACCTTTGTGAACCACTTCCTGGAAT
>CAUYRH010085401.1:0-52708 GCA_963574655.1 Perodicticus potto
TACAAGTGAAAATTACTAAATGTAGAATATAAATGTCTTCATATAGTGACTAAAAGGCCATGAAGGCTATGTTAAATAGTTCAATGAAAATATTTCAGATTGTATATAAAGTCAGCACATTGTGCCCCATGATTGCACCAAAGTACACAATTATGATTTAATAAAAATTAAAAAAAAAAAAAGTCAGGCTCAGATGACAATTAAGATTTAACGGCCGGGCGTGGTGGCTCACACCTGTAGTCCCAGCGCAGTGGGAGGCCGAGGCAGGTGGATTTCCCAGTGCTCACAGAGTTGGAGACCAACATAAGCATGAGTGAGCCAGAGTAAAAGACCCCGTCTCTACCACCAGGAAAGAACACCGCCGGGCACTGTGGCGGGCACCTGTAATCCCAGCTACTTGGGCGGCAACTGGCACAAGGAATCACTACAAGAAAGGACAATGGATAAAAAAAACAAAACAAGGAAACTAAGAAGAGTGCAAGCCAACTGAAATTTTAAAAAGCAAAAAAAAAAAAAACAATTAAGATTTAACAACCAAAGGCAATAAGTGAAACCCAATTGGGTCTTGTTTCAATATAAAACAAACACCTATAAAAGATATTTTTGGAACAACTAGAAAAATCTGAATACACAGTGGCTATGAGATGATAACAATATTATTAATATTCTTTAGCGTGATAATAATGTGGTTATGAAAGAATACCTGTATTATCAGAGATGCATACTGAAGTATCTAGGGATAAAATGTCCTGTTATTTATGTTACAGTTTTCAAATGGTACAGTAAAAATAATACATATAACACAAAGAAAGATAAAAAATATGACACAATGTTAATTACTGAACCTATGTGGAAAATATTTGAGTGTTCTTTGTGATAATCTGTCAAATTTTCTGTATATTTAAAATCTTTCATGATAAGATATTGAAGAGAAAAAACAATGAGGCAATGTAATCCCAAAACTTTGGGAAGTCAAGGTGGGAGGATTGCTTGAGGTCAGGAATTCTATATCAACCTGGGCAATATAGGGACACCCTGTCTCTACAAAAAAGTTTAAAACTTAGCTGGGTGTGGTAGCACATGTCAGTAGTCCCAGCAACTTGGGAAGTTGAGGTGAGAGGATCCCAAGAGTTCCAGGTTACAGTGAGCTATGATCACACCACTGTACTCCAGCCTGGACAACAGAATGAAACCTTGTCCCTATTTGAAAAAAAAAAGGGAAAGGAAAAGAAACAAACAAACAAGGAAAGGAGGGAGGGAGGGAGGAAAAAGAAATTAAAAAAAAAAAAAAAATCAACCAGTTTGATGAAAGTATTTCAAATTGTACATAAAACCAGCACATTGTACCCCATAATTGCATTAATGTACACAGCTATGATTTAATAAAAAAAAAAAAAGAAAAAGAAACTTTAAAAAATCAAAAAATGGAAATGAATTGTAGCCACTGTAGCAGGCTGAAAGGTATTTTCACAGCATATTGCTAACGGATACCATGTTATCTCCTAAATACAGAAGTGTATTATGATTACTTTTTTTCTTTTTCTTTTTTTTAAGAGACAGAGTCTTATTTTATAGTCTTTTTTAGAGACAGAGTAGAGTGCCGTGGCCTTACAGCTCACAGCAACCTCCAACTCCCGGGCTTAGGTGATTCTCTTGCCTCAGCCTCCCGAGCAGCTGGGACTACAGGCGCCCGCCACAACGCCAGGCTATTTTTTTTGTTGCAGTTTGGCCAAGGCCAGGTTTGAACCCGCCACCCTCAGTATATGGAGCCGGCGCCCTACCCACTGAGCCACAGGCACCGCCCTGTGATTACTTTTTTAAGATAGGAATGACTAAAAAATTACACACGTGAGCATGTATGTTCAAACATATATACACATATTTGTATACAATAATAATAATAAGCATGGGGAAAAAGACAGAAGGATATCCAGTATGTTAAAACATGGGTTATCCTGTTTATTCGGACAAGTAGTTTAGTAAGACCAATGATGGAAAGCCAAGCTAAAAAGGATTTTTAAAATGTGAAGTATAAAAATAAATGGACCCTTGCCCCCCCAAAAAAGTACTCTATCAAGGTTTTTTTTAAGAATGTTTGTATATATATTTGTATGTGTACAGGCATAATTAAGTTAGGGGAAGATAAACACAGACTTCCGAGGCTATTTCATGACAGACTTTTGACTGAAAAGGAAAATATGGCAAAGTATTTCACAGTGATCCTATTTCAGTAAAAACAAAGTCCTTGTGTTGTTGTAAGTAAGGAACAGATATGAAAGTATATGCAAGAGGCCATTAATATTAATTACATCAGAAAAAGAAGTGGAGAGATGTTTATGTATCTTTGCACTGTATTATTTCACTTGTTTCAACATTCATGTATTGATAACCACACAATCATCAAAACATATTTTAATAAAAATTATTAAAAAAGCAGGATGCACATTATCTAAAGCAATATCCCAGTTGTATAAACTAAGGTACAAGATTAGTATAAGATTTATATATTATGCTAGACATGTCAATAGTGTTTTCTGATATGCCACAAAGCACAAAGCCTGAAGGATGGGTGACCTTCACTCACGAGACAACTAACTGAAGTAGAGATTGGCAACTAACAAAAAAATCATATAATCACATATGCAAATAACCTTAATTTTTATACTTAAAGAAAGTACTGGATCAATCAAAAGTCCTCTCTCAACAATGAATAAGAGTAGCAATGAATAATAAGAAAACAAGGTAGTTAACAACTGGGCACTAAGTCTTAAAGAATGCATAAATGTGCAAAGAGGAAGTTGGGGCTTAAGGAGTATGGATGCCCTCAAATTATGGAAAATAGAAATCACATGTAAACAAGAACCATAATGGTGATAAAATACAGAGAGAATGGATGGGATAAATAGGACAGTTGGCAAAATAACAGAACATCCAGAGAGATCCTTATGAGACTAAGAAACCATATTAATTCTGGAGTTATTTCAGGGAAAAAACAAAAATCCACCCCTCCCCGCCAGGCAACACGGACAATTTTAGTCAACAGACCCAGAAATTCAGAAAAAAATCAGACTTCTATGTTAAAAAAAATAATAAAGTTATTCAGTAGATTAGGATGAGAAAACGGAAGCAAATCTAAGTGTCAGAGTCCTCTAAGGTGTATCTCTCTTTCCCTCAACCAACAAACATTATTGGACTGCCCTGGAAATTTTATTGTATTTACAAACAAGTATAAAAATGGAAAGTGCCTCTCAACAATGAAATCATTAAAGGCACAGTATATCTCAACAGAGGAATATAAAAAAAAAAAAAAAAAACAGACTGTCTAGACTTAACCATGGTATAATGTAAAAGCAAGTTATAGAGCACTAAGTGTAAGGTACGTGTTTTATCTTCTACTACAGGCCCCAATCTTACTCTTGAGTAAACAAATATAAAAAGTATAAAAGGACCTTAAGGAAACAAAACAAAAAAGGGTACACAACTGGAAAAACATAAGTGGATCAGTATTTATGGGTTGTGCCTGCTCTGCATGAAAAGGACACAGAACAAATACCAACAGTATTTGCAGATCCTGAATTATCTAACCAAAGTGTTTCCCAAAATACATCCTACAGAACACTAGTCTCTCAAAATACTTGTGAAAAAGAGTTCAAATAACTGCGGGGAACATTATCCACGGTGGCCAACACATGCCTCAACTTGGACTTCATAATGCATATTAGCGTATCAAAATTCTAACAAGTTCCACAAGAAATAAAACTGCATAATTTTTATCGACCCAGTATTTTCCAGGAAGCTCGTTTATCCTCTACATACCTATCAATAGTCCGTAAAATGAATGTTTTATGAACCATTTTAAAACAAACTGATACAGACCTATGATAGCATAATAGCATATTACCTACAATTAGAACACCTAGAATGGTAGGCGGGTTTCACTTCACAATCCAATTCTGGTAAATCCACATTGACTATTAAAGTGCTAACTTAGGAAGGATTCTATTTTTTTTTTTTCTTTTTCTGAATTCCCTGACCCAACCAGGAGAAGAAAGGATTCTAGAATAGCAATCAGACTTGGCAAGCTGTGTGTTGACAACCTTTGACATAGACCACATCCTTTTTGAATAGTTCTCAGAGAAAAGAAGGCAAGGCAGTAATACACCATAAACCCAGATTCTAGAACCAGACTTCTAAGTTAAAGTTTAAACTCTGCTATTTTACTCTGAGCAAATTGCTTAACTTCTTAGGGCTAATGTTTTCATCTGTAAAATGCAGGTAAAAATAGCATGGTTATTGTGAGGGTTCACCTGATAAATGTGTAAAGTACTAGAAAAAGCATCTGGCACATGTAAATAATCAATACATTTTAGATACATTTTAACATTTTGATCCAATGTCCTTTGGGGGGAAAAACTTAAGTTTTTACTGATCAATTTTAAACACTATATCTGAAATATATTCACCAAGGTAGCTATATTTGAGATGGCCTATTCATATTCCTGCTATTTCCTCTGAATTCCTGATTTCCTCTCCTACTCCTAAATCTCACCCAAGTTAGCCTCGCTAGGCAAAGCTAATTTCACAGAAGCAGACACCTATCCCAAAGTCACATATGAGGATGCCATCACCCATCATCACTTGTGGTTCAGTCTGAAATGAACCGGACCAGTCAAACTTCTTGCTCAAAAGTCTGGGAAACTAAGAAACTTAAACAGTTGTTGGTAAACACTGAAATCAGAAAGTCATAAAGACTTAGGATTCTAGAACAATTATTTTAGATCATGTTTAATTTCAGGAAATGGAAAAAGTCAATTAAGAAAGGGGAAAATATTACATCTATATTAAAAAAAAATAATAAAAGGGGCCCATACAACATAAGAGATAGTCAGATGATAGATAGGAAAACAGGAGAATGGCTAATCCCCAAGATGTCTTGATTCCTATTTTTCCTGAGACCTAGCTAGTCCCCATTTTTTGAGTGCCTATAATATGTAGCCTTTTAATAAATCTTTTTACTTAGAAGCTACTCAAGTGAGTCTGTGTCTTGTAAGAAAAATATTAATAAACACCATAACCATAACTTTTAAGATAGAGATTTGATTCACCAATTATACAGAATTAAAATCAAAATTAAATTATCTTCGAGATATGTAAACATAAAAACCAAACTGACAAAAGAATTTTGTTTTTCAACAAAACAAATTCTAGTAACATCCCTGGGGTCAGTATACCCTCAGATCAAATGTTTATAATGAGCTATATTATGCCATATAACAGTAAGAGATATTCATAATGAAACTTCTAGATCTTTGGAAAGAAAACTGTTAACAGAAATTCATTAGCCTGTTTAAAAATATAGGAATTGGCTGGTAAGGTAACCCTTGTCTACAACCCTAACACTTTGGGAAACCAAAGTAGGAGGACTATTTGAGGACAGGATTTTGAGACCAGCTTGAGCAATATAGTGAGAACTTATCTCTACAAAAAATAGAAGAATGAGCCAGGCATTGTGGCACGCATCTGTAGTCCTAGCTGCTTGAGATGCTGAGACAGGAGACTTGCTTGAGCCTAGTAGTTTGAAGTTGTAGTGACTACGATGATGCCACTGCACTCTAATCTAGGCAACAGAAAAAGACTCTGTCTCAAACACATTAAATAAATAAATAAATAAATGATAAAAATACAGGGGTGTATGTTATCAAAACATTTTTATCAAGCACATTCACAGTTCAAAAATCTAGCACTCAAAGAATTGTTGATCAGCTATAGGAAATCCTTCTATCCAGAATCCAGATAATTAAAATTTTATTATATCTTGGAATAAACTATGAAAGTAGATCTTTTAAAATGCCTGCCTCTGAGTTGTTTCTTTTAAAATTAAAGAATAAACAAGTATAAAGTTTTTACAATTACCTACCATATAAAGGCTTAATTTATGAGTTTAGATACATATATATACGCATATATATGTAGATACAAAATATGCCGTATTAAAAACCTAATAAAATTCTTCTAATATTGAAAGTATTATAATAATTAATAAACGTTATTTGGAAATAAGTATCCTGAAATTATAAATTCCTGCTTGATAAAATAACCAAGTATGGAAAAAATATGGTTTCAGAAGACATGAAAGTTAAATAGGATATCTTCTAATACTTTTCAGAAGGGTTATGAAAAATGTGAAAATATCGTTAATTTTAAAATATTGAATTCTAAGCTGAATCAGCAAATAAAATAACCAAGTAGTTAATTTTAAAAAACTCAAAGACAAAATAGATCCTAAAATTTGTAAACTAAATTGACATGAGTGAAGGTAAACATAAAAAAAGCAAGTATTTACTAACCTTTATTTCCTAACATCACAGCAAGATGTAAAGGAGTATTTCCTAAAATAAAAAAAAAAATTAAATTAGAAGGTGCAAAAATATAAGAGAAGTAGTTTCACCTCCTTCAGAGATCTCAATGACAGACTTTAAACAAAAACAATACAATTGTAAAATAATGATTATATGGCAAATTCAAATTCAGATGATGCCATGTTTTCTAAATACCACCTCTCCCTCTTCCCTCCCAAAAAGAATAACCATTTTGCTTTTAAGATTTCTTTTCAAACAGATTTCACAGATTCCTTTTGCTATTAATTTCTCTACCATATTGTTTTGTTCAATTAGCAATTTAAATTGTTAAATTGCTAATTGAACAAAACACCTCATTCTTACGCACAAAAACCAGTAAAACCCAATCCCAATTAAGATGTCATCTGTTAGATACTGATATGAAAATAAATTATTTTTATTATTTATTAGAAAAGAAGGAGGTACACGATAACAATGGAATACACTGACTTTGCTTGTACAGAGTTAAATATTAAAGGATGGATCACACTGAAAGGAGTCTTAAAGGATGAGTTAGAAATTTGTAGGTGAACAAAAAGCAACATCGAATAGCATTTAATGTATTTTCTAAAAATTCCCAAAATCACATTCAAATGGAAAAAGAGTTCATTATTGGGGGGAGAGACAAACAACAAAAAGTTATTATTAGTCAGAGTAAAGAACTTGAAGAACGGTAAACTGAAAAGAATAAAATCAGAAAGATAAGGAAAGACAAAGCTATGCTATGGAGTTTGGAATATATTCTGTAATCGATACCACAGAATGACTACTTATCTCAAAATGATACCCTAAGCCATACTTATAGCCTAAAAGGATCTTGTTTATTAAAAAAAAAAAAAAAAGCAAATCAATAGTAACATGTGAAAATAAAAATTAATAAAATTTATGTATATCAATTTTTAGATTTCAGCAATTTTACAAAAGTTAACAATTCTGGCCAACAAAATGAGCTAAATATTATTAAAGGATGCTATGTACGATGAAATAAAACAAACTTCACTACTTTTTTAAACAAAATTTAGGAACTACCACAAATAAATTCATTAAGTTAAAATTATCTCTGTTTAGTCACTTTGCAAAAAATAAATAAACTCTCTCCAGAATCCTGGATTGCAGTAAATCTCTTGATCTTAAAGATTAGGAACAAAAAAAATGTAACGGAGTTAGGGATAGAATTCACAATATGTTTTTTGGAAATAAGAATTGGAAGTACAAATTTCCATTAGTGATCAGATAAAAGAATCTCCTTCTTCTGTGGGACTTAACACTCCAAGTTTTCATACCTCAGAATTCTTCCTAGTTCGAGATATGGAAACCACTATAATATACATTAATTTGTCTCCATAAAAGAAGTTTTGCTCACAATATTATTCAAGAAGTGAGTCTCAATAGTTACTCATAAAGACACCAAAGAACACCCTGATCCAAAAAAGTTCTCCATAATGTTTCTGTTTTCCCCCAAAAGGCCTACAAAGTTAGGGGTTCTCAACTTTGGGGAAGTTAGGGGTTACTTATTAGGAACTCTACATAAAGGACAATTTTTCTACTATTGACTAATATTATGTTGAGTTCAAACACTAAATGAAAATGCTTAAGAACATTTTAAATGCAGTCGTACCCTGATAGATTAGGGATCATCTGTGTGTCAGCTTAAAAAAAAATGAATAAGTACCTATTTCCAATTTAACTCATCTAGAATAAGGTCCTCTTCCATCTTTTCAAAATACTAACTAAACTCCCTAAGTTTGAACTCACATTCTATGACAATTTACCAAGAACAAAAAGCAGTCATTAAAAAGTAAACAAACTTGTTGACAAATTAGTGCCAGAAACAAAAGCTTAACACTAATAACTATGCCAAAATCAAAGCCTTTACTTTGGACTATCATTATTCTTCTTCGCATTAATTTATTTTTTTAAGAGACAGGGTCTCACTCTGTCACCTGCCCTTAGTCAATTCACCTGCCTCAGCCTCCCAGAAGCTGTGACTACAGGCACATGCCAACACACTTTACTAATTTTTAATTTTTTTTGTAAAGACAAGGAAGGTCTCAGTAGGTTACCCAGGCTGGTCTCAAACTCCTGGACTCAAGCAATCCTCCTACTTCAGCCTCTGAAAATGCTGGAATTATAGGCATGAGCCATCACATCTAGCCATTAATTCCTACTGCTCTTTTAAACTTTAAGTTTTCATCATTATTTTTATATGAGTATCTATAGCAACAACCTCCTAATGGTCTCCAGTCTTGCTCCATTTCAATCTCTTTTCTAAAGCTATAATAATTTTACAACAAAAACTTCACCATATTGCATTTTTGGCATAAAAGGTTCTTGAAGAGAAGCCCTTAACTTCCTTTCATGTCTTATTTTTTTCCTCACCCACCCTATCTCTCATCTGAAATTTTTCAGTAGGCAAGGTCCTCCTGCTTTTACACATATTGTTAACCCTTTCTAAAAATTCCTTCTCTGTCTGTCTGGCATATTAACACTTCTCAGGGCAGAGCTCAAATATCACCTCTTCAGTAAAGCCTTCACCAACCTGTCCAAAGCAAACGTGTCCCTCTGCTCTGTTCCCAAAGCCCTCTACCTATCCAGTTGCTGCAGCACTCTTCACACTAACCTGTACTCATATTTTTATGAAGAATAGACACAGAGGGTGCCCCCCAAAACTGTATACATATATTGAGAAAGGTGTATTTTGGAGGGCATCCTTTGTATATTTTCTTCAACTATGTATAATGATTGCTTCACATACAGCATCTGACGAAAACAATCAATAACTTATTTGGGGGCAGTAGGAAATAAATACATGGGGCTAGAGTAAATTAAAAGCCGGGGGCAGTGGCTTATACCTGTAATCCTAGCACTGAGGATCCCCTGAATGCCAAGACTAGCCTGAGCAAGAGCAAGATCTGGTCTCTACTAAAATCAGAATAATTAGTCAAGCTTTGTAACAGGCTCCTGTAGTCCCAACTACTCAGGAGGTTGAGAGGCAGAAGGATCAGTGGCGCCCAGGTGTTTGAGGTTATTGTGGGCGAGACTGTCGCCATGGCACTCTGCGCTAGCCTGGGGCAACATAGTGAGACTCAGTCTCCAAAAAAAAAAAAGTTGTTGTGAACAAAGGCATGAGAAAAACTCAGTACAGCACCTAACAATAATATCAAGAGTAATAGAATCCTGAAAATTAGAATGCAACAGGTATTAACCTTAGGCAAGAATTATAAACTCCAATGTTTCTATTATTAATTGGAAAACTTTTGTATTTTTTTATTATTATTATTTAGATAACACACTTGTAAAACTCTCTGGGCCTAGAGTTTGTTCTGAAGGAACGATTTTACTAGGGAGTCATTCACTTTAGTAATTACAGTACACTTACATTTTCTAATTCCTTTTTATGTTCATTTAACTCAATTTTTCTAGGATTCTGTTTATTTTCATTTGTTGGCATTTTTTTCTCACAATATTCTTTTATATTAATGACATTAAACTTTATACTGATGTCCTACTTCTCATTCCCAATGTTATTTGAGTTTTCCCTCTTCTTTCCTCTTGATCAGTCTAAGTTTCATTTATTAACTATCTTTTCAAAGTATAAACTTGAGGATTTGTTGCTATTTTTCTAATTCAATAATTTCTGCTCTTTGATTATTTACCTTCCTAACAGAGGTAAGGTGATAGCTCATTATGGTTTTAATTTGCATCTCCCTGATGGAAATGGATTAGTGATGTTGACCATTTTTCTTTTTTTGAAAGGCTTCTGTTCACGTCTTTTGGCTACTTTTTAATGTGGTTATTTAATTTTTTATTGTTGATTTGAGTTTTTTGTAGGTTCTGAATATTAGCCCTTTATCTGATATACAATTGTGAATGTTTCACACATTTTGTGGGTTGTCAATGTGCTGTTATTTCCTTTGCTGTGCAGAATATTTTTAATTTACTGTAGCCCCATGTATTTATTTACTTATTTTTACACTTTTTTTTTTTTGCAGATTTTGGCCAGGGCTGGGTTTGAACCCGCCACCTCTGGCATATAGGCCTGGCACCCTACTCCTTTGAGCCACAGGTGCCGCCCCCCCCCAAGTATTTATTTTTTATTATTGCTGTAATTGCTTTTGAGTCTTAGACATAAATTG
Source organism: Perodicticus potto (assembly GCA_963574655.1). NCBI lineage: Eukaryota > Metazoa > Chordata > Mammalia > Primates > Lorisidae > Perodicticus > Perodicticus potto. The sequence goes on from CAUYRH010085401.1 coordinate 10,535, forward strand.
TTTAAGCTAGTACTTAGAAGAGTTTTGCCTACTTTTTTCCTATAATTTTCATGGTTTCATGCCTTACAGTTAAATCTTTTATCTATCTTGAATTAATTTTTGTGAGTTGTAAGCAACGGGGGTCCCATTTCATTCTTCTGCCAGGGGCTATCCAACTTTCCCAGCACCATTTATTGAATAGGTATTCTTTTCTCCCAGTATACATTGTCTGTCTTCTAGATCAGATGGCAATATGTAGATGGTTTTATATTTGGGTTTTCTGTTCTGTTCTATTGGCGTATGTCTCTATTTCTGTACCAATACCATGCTGTTTGGTTTCTATATTTTTACAGTATAGATTGAATTGTAGTAATGTAATGCCTCCAGATTTGTTCTATTTACTTAAGATTACTTAAGCTATCTGTGCACTTTTTAGTTCTAAACATAGAATTTTTTTCTACCTCTGTGAAATACATTAGTATTTTGATGGGGATAGCAATGAATCTATAAATCACTTTTTGTAGTATGAACATTTAACAATGTTAATTATACAGATCCGTGAGCATGATAAGTTTTCCATTTGTTTGTATGATCTGCAATTTCTTTCAACACAGTGTTTTGCAGTTCTCTTTGTAGTTATCTTTCACTTACTTCCTTGGTTAAGTATATTCCTAAGTATTTTATTTTTTATGTAGGTATTGTGAAGAGTACTGAATCTTTGATCTGACTCTGCTTTGCTCTTACTGGTATATAGAAATGCCACTCACTTGTGTAGGATGATTTTGTACCCTGAAAATTGCTGAATTTATTTTACCAATTCAGAAACACCTTTGTAAGAGTCTTTGGGATTTTTTAGAAACAAAACTATATTGTCAACAAAAAGTGATTATTTGACCTCTTTTCTAATTTGGATTCCCTCTCTTGTCTGATTGCTCTGCCTAGGACTTCCAGTACTATACTGAATACAAGTGGTGACAGTGGGCACCCTTGTCTTATTCCTTCTTTGGGGGGAATGCTTTCAACCTTATCCTATTCAGTATAATAATGGCTGTGAGTTTACCAAATACCTGTATGACTTTTATAATTTTGAGATATGCTCCTTGTAGAGGATTTTTATCATAAAGGGGTGCCACATCTATTGAAATGATCATATAGCCTTTCTCTTTATGTTTATGCAGTGAATCACATTTAATGATTCACATATTTTGAACTATATTGCATTGGTAGAATGAAGACCACAACTTCCTGATGGATTTTTTTTTTTTTGATCTGCTGTTGAATTCAGTTTGCTAGTACTTTATTGAGGATTTTAGCATCAATATTCATAAGTGATAATCGGTCTGTAGTTTTTTGTTGTTGTTGTCTTTTCCTGCTTTAGTATCAGGGTGATACTGACTTTGTAGAATGAGTTGGGGAGTATTCTTTCCTTCTCAATGTATGGAATAATTTTTGCTCCTATTTGCAGGCCTGGTAAAATTCAGCTATAAATCTATCTGGTCTGAGGCTTATTTAGTTGGAAGATTTTTTATTACTGCTTTGATCTCATTGCTCATTCAGGAGTTGAATTTTTTCTGATTTGAGTCTTGAGAGGTTGTGCTGTTTCCAAGAATTTGTCCATTTCCTCGAGTTTTTCTAGTTCACGTATAAAAAGATTTTGGTAGTATTTATGGATGTTATTTTGTGTTTCTGTGGTATTAGCTGTAGTATCGCCTTTCTCATTTCTAGTTGAGTTTATATGGGTCCTTCCTCTTCTACTCGTGATTAATCTTCCAAGAAATCTTTCAAATTTTATCTTTTCAAATAATCAACTTTTTGCTTTATTGATCCTTTGCAGTTTTTATTGTCCACATCATTTAGTTCTGTTATGACATTAGTTATTTTTTTTCATTTGCTGGCTTTGGATTTGGTTTACTCTTCCTTTCCCAGTTCCTTGAAATGTGTTATTAGGTTGTTAATTTGTGATCTTTGTCATTTTGATGTAAGCCTATAAGGCTATGAATTTCACCATTTGCAGACCATTTTTGCTGAATCCCATAGATTTTGATAGTTTGTGTCCCCTTTGTGGTTCAGTCTGAGAAATTCTTTTACTTCTGTCTTTATTATTGACCCAATATTCATTCAGCAGCAGGTTGTGTAACTTCCATAACTTTGTATAGATCTAAGTTTCTCTTGGAATTGATTTCTAGTTTCATTTCACTGTGGTCTGAAAAGATACAGGGAGTGATATTAAATTCTTCTGAATTTGCTGAGATATGTTTTGTGGCCTAAGATACGATCTTGGAGAACATGTCATGGGCTGATGAGAGGACACATATTCAGTAGTTTTTTGATAGAATACAATTTTGTAAATGTCTGTTAGGCCCATTTGTTCTAGGGTCCTGTTTAAGTCCAGTGTTTTATTTTCTCCTTCAGTGATCTGTCCAGCTCCGTCACTGCAATGTTCAAACCCTCAGCAACTACAATGCTTTTTATCTCATTGCTTAGAGCTAGTAGAATTTAGTATATGAATCTGGAACTCCAGTGTTAGGTGTGTATATATATTTTGGATTGTTATATTTTCTTGTTGAATTGCTCCCTTTACGATTTTATGATGACCACCTTAGTCTTTCTTCACCACTGTTCACTTAATGTCAATTTTATCATATAAAAGAAGGCTATCCCTACTCTCTTTTGGTTTCAATTTGTAAGGAATATTTTTTCCCATTCCTTCACCAACAGTCTTTTGAGTCCTTGTGTGCTAAGTGTGTTTTCTTAAGAGAACAGATACTGGGTTGTATTTTTTTCATCCATTCATCCAGCCAATGTCTCGAGTGGGGCATTTAGACAATTAACATGGAGTAATAAAAATGTTAGGTGGGATGTTTTTGTATTTACCATTTTGGTAGTACCTTATTGCATTGTTTTTCCTCTTATGCTATAGTTTTATATGAGCCAAGAGCTTTAGCTTTTATTTAATTTTACACTGGTGAGTTCCTTTTGTGTTGAACCACATATAATGCAGTTCTGAGTATTTCTTTCAGGGCAGGTCTGGTCTTGACAAATTCCCTTGATATTTGCTTGTCAGTAAAAGTCTTTATTTCTCGTTCTTCTATGAAACTTAGTTTTGCAGGATACAAAATTCTAGGCTGGCCATATTCTATTTAAGACTGAGGAAGGGGAGGCGCCTGTAGCTCAGTGGGTAGGACATCAGCCACATACACCGAGGCTGGTGGTTTTGAACCCGGCCCAGGCCAGTTAAAACAACAATGACACCTGCAACAACAACAACAATAGCCAGGTGTTGTGGCAAGTGCCTGTAGTCCCAACTATTTGGGAGGCTGAGGCAAGAGAATTGCTTAAGCCCAAGAGTTTGAGGTTGCTGTGAGCTGTGACACCATGGCACTTTACCTAGGGTTAACAGCTTGAGACTTTGTCTCAAGAAAAAAAAAAGAAATTAAAAAAATACTGAGGATGGGGCCCCAATCCCTTCTGGCTTGTAAGGTCTTTGCTGAGAAGACTGCAGTTAGCCTGATGAGTTTTCTTTCTTTAGTTTGATGTTTTTACCTCATGGCTCACAGGAACAACTTCTTTGTGTTAACTTTGGCCAGGTATTTGTCTTGGTGAGTGGTTCTTCACAATAAATCTCCCAGGTGTTCATTGAGCTTATATGTGGATGTCTAAATCTCTAACAAGACCAGGGAAGTTTTCCTCAATTATTCCCTCAAATAGGTTTTCTATCCCCTGTGTTTTTTCTTCTTCACCCTCAGGATGCCTGTGATTCTTAATTTGCCCATTGGTTTTCTACCCCCTGGTGCTTTTTCTTCTTCACCCTCAGGAAGTCTAATGATTCTTACATTTGCCTGTTTTACATAACCCCATATTTCTCATTGGCTTTTATTTATTCCTTTGATTTTCTATTCCTTCTTTTTGATTGACTAGGTTAATTTGAAAGAGTTGTCTTCAAGCTCTGAAATTTTTCTGCCTGATCTAGTGTATTCTTAATGTTTTCCACTGTTTTGTATCTCCTAAAATGAATTTTTCATTTCCAGAAATTCTACTTTATTAGGCTGCTCTCAAACTCCCAGGCTCAAACAATCCATCCTCCTTGGCCTCCCAGAGCACTAAGATTACAGACGTAAGCCAACATGCCCAGCCCTAGCTTGTTGTTTTTTTAATACATCTATCTCTTTAGTAAATTTTTCATTCGTTTCCTGAATTTTCAGGTTCATTGATTTGGTTTTCCATTTTCTTTTGTATTTCATTGAGCTTTCTTATCAACCATATTTGGAATTCTTTATCATTTCAGTATTTTCATTTTTATTGGGATCAATGGCTAGAAATCTTGTGTGCCCCTTTCAGAGTATCCTTTCACTCTGGTTTTTCATGATTCCGGAGTTCCTGCACTTGATTCTCTCTCATTTGGAGCAGTGTGATTTCCTTTCTTTAGATTTTGCTTAGATGGGGCTTCCTCTCCACACATGCTCTTAAGGGTATGTCTGTAGCACATGTTAGGTAAGAACCTTTGGCTTCCTTGTGAGTTCTTTAATGGGGGTCTAGTTTCTAGATGGATGCCTTTGGTTATAGATATCTACTTAGTGTGGCGGTTTTTCCAGTTGCTAATTATTTCTAAGCTGAGATATGTGTGTGGGCAGATTCCTTGTCTCTTGTTAAGGGAGGATTAGAGATGTCTGAAATCTTTTCTTTTCCCCAATTCTGTTGTTTTATCAGTGTAAATCATACTGGGACACCCAGTTTAATCTCTGAGATAGTAGGTGACACTTCTTGGTAAGAATCAGCCACGTCCTAGGTAACTGAGTCATTAAGTTTCATAAAGGGCTGTACAAGTTGTCCACCTTGCCAGTAGGTGACACTTGCCTGCAAGAACCACCTGCAATGTACTACTGGGGGGACCTGTGACTGGTTCTGTTCCCTCACGGGAAGAAGTCAAATGCCCCAGGCAGTAGGGTTGGGGGCCTGGAGCTTCCAGGGCGCTCCTTAATCTCCACCACAGCAGAGGCAGGTGGAGGGGTGAGGTTAGGATAGGTCAGGTGAGCTGTCTCTGCAGGGGTCAAGGGTCCTCTCCTAGGTTCCTGGGGAAAGCCACCAGGGAGGAGCTAAAGTGGCCCCACCAACCCAGAAAGTCTGCTCGTGGGTGCAGCACCATCTGAGATTCACAATCTGGCTTTCAGGAATGGGTTTGCTCTTCTCCCTCTACCCCTGCCCTGCAGTCTCATTACAGCATCTGGTCACAGGTGGGAGCTCAAACTAGCTTGATTCACCAATAGTAGCACTTACAGCTGGGTGGACATTTCTCTGTCCAGAACCCTGTCCCATGCCAACAGGACAGCTTTCTTGTGTGGGGAGGGGTGCTCCGTGAGTGCTGTGACTCTAACCTATACTGTACTTTCCTCTCAGTTCTGACAACACGGGCTCTGTTGCCTCACAAGATCAGTTCACAAATCTGTTCTCCGTGTCCCTGAGCAACATGATCAAATCCTGCCTCCCAAGAAGGTCAGTTCACCTATCTCTCCTCTGTGTCCCTGAGCAACATGATCAAGTCCTGGGGATGTGGAATATGGCCTTTTAGCCCACCCCTGGGTACCCCAAGTTTGATCTCTGGCCATGCCAGGAAGATGTGTGCTGGTTCCAAGTTGCCTGTGGAACACGCAAGCAAGTTCAATGTCCTGTTTCAAAGTATACCCTTCTCTGCTGAAGAGTCAGGCAAGCAGCACCTAGGAAAGCCAGAAGGTGGGGGAACTCACAGACCAAGTACACCTTGTTGTGCTGCAGGTCTTTAAGAGAAAGGCTATGAACCTCTCTCTTGGAAGCCTCAGTGTGGTAGGCACACCAATGGAGGAGAAAACAGTTACTTCTAAGAATGTTGGCTCTATCGTCCTTGGCAACAGAAAGCAGAGGATGCTCAGGGAGGAAAAAGGTCTGAATGGAGGACAGCTAGCACTCTAGTTGTCTCTGTCCCTCTCCCCTGAAAGCAGCCTGCCAAGAATCCAAGCTCTGGGGTCATACAGACTCCCCAGGACCAGTCCCTACGGCTCCCACAGTCTGGGCCAACATTGGGAAATGTTTGTGTAGGAACAAGTGAGATAGTAACCAAGGGGCTGAAGCTCCCTGGAGAGGATAAAGGTACACTGTGGATAGAGAAGCAATATGGTGTCTGCCATCTCAGCTTAAGTCTGCAGTGACTGGAAGTGACCCAAATAGGGCTGGCAGCCTGGTGCTTTGTCCTCAAGCTCAGTTCACTGGTGGCAGCAGCTTTGGGGCTTGTGAGGGTAGCAAGGCTCTCTAGCAGCTTGCAGACCTGCTGACTTCCAGAGGTGTGAGCGAGGGAGAAACAAACATGCCCACCTATCCTTTATGTCTCCAAATTTCTTGGGGGCTGATCTCTGCCACTATCTTGCTCCTTCTTATTCTACTTCATAACTTCTTCCCATGGAATCAATGGTAGGTTCTGGCACTTTTCCCTCAGAAAAACACCCAATCTGTGTTTTGTTTTGTTTCCATCAAAAATTTTTCCTTCTTTCTGAGATGGCCTGGCAGCTAATGTCTCTGGTCAGTCATCTTTAGAGATAGTCTTTACATGTATTTCTTTTAGATGATAGTGCCCTATAGTTTACAACATGTATTCTTGTTTTATCAAAGTCTAATGTTTAATGGTACTTTTGCCCATATTCACAGCAATACAATGACCTTAGAACACTAACCCCATTCCCTCCACCTAGACCAGCGGTTCTCAACCTGTGGGTTGGGACTCACAAGGAACTGTATTAAAGGGCCGCAGCATTAGGAAGGTTGAGAACCACTGATCTAGACTTACACTCTACTGTTATCTAGTCCTGTAAGTTTCTGTTTTGCGTTATACCCAATATTCATTTGGATTAACTTTTTTTTTTGCTCTTCATTCCTTCTTACATCTCTTACCTTCCACCAGAATCATTTTCCTTCTACCTGAATATAAAGACGATATCTCAATAAAGATGTTAATGGGGGTAGTGGTAAGGTTATTAGAATTACAGTAAAAGCTTATTCGTGATCCTGACATTTTAAAATCTGAAAGTATTATTTACAAGGGCCTTTTTATTGGGCCTCTTATTTTGCCAGAGTAACTATTTATTACCAGATTGGTCCAGCTCTAGACCAAAATAAACTTCATTGTCCACTTGTTTATTTGGTGTTAATTTCTCCATTCAAAGTAAGATATAGAAATAGCTTTATTTTTTCCACTGTCACAAGTCCTAATGATACCAACAAATAAAGGCAAAAGGAAGGAGGTTTGCTGTAAGGCATAAACTTGCTCCTGCTGTCTACCATTTTAGAAATTTTCTCATCCTCTAATTCAGGGGGCAACATATGACACAAATAAAGCTTCACTGTCACACAACCACATACTGATCATTTAAGTAGTGTTTATGGCTGCTTTCATGCAACAGAAAGTATGGACTACAAGCTTAAAGGGCACCTTGCCCTTTTATTAAATGTTCGCAGACCCCTACTCTAAATTAGTAGTTTGTTTCACTTCTATCATAGCGCATCTGTTGTGAGTCATCAATATATTTTCATAAATAATTACATTACTGTTATTAAAAATTTATCTCATAATCTAGCTTACTTAATTCTAGAGTCATTACTGCATCTTAATTGTAAAGTCAAGAGAAGGGTTTTTAGGTTCTGTTATTTCTCTTCAATCTTACCCAGAAGTAAAATCCATTCACTTTCAATCAGTAAGTATTTCTTGAGCATTATTATGTGCTAGGAATAGTGGAGACACTAGAAATTCAACCATTAACAAGCTAGAAATAATTCCTGTCTTCATGGAACTTATATTCAAAAAGGACAACAACAGAAATATAAAACAAAATGAGGCAAAATATAGAGAATGAACTAGAGGGAGACATGAGACCAGTTAAGAGTCTGGTGTATTCCAGGGAAAAGATGACAAAAATTGTTTGGTCCCAAAGTGGTAACAGTAGAGACCTAAGCAGACTAATTCAAAATAATTGGTTGACTAGATAGGTATGGAGCATAGGAGAAAGTAAATCAAAGAATGATTACAATGATTGTGGCTTGAGCAACTGGCTATTTAATGTAATTTTCAAGACTGAATGGCCAGGTAGAAGGGAAGGAGGTAAAAAATGATAACTACATTTTAGACAAGTTAATTTTGAAATGTCTCTGAGATACTATGTGGAGATGAATACAAAATCTGTAACTCAAAGGAAAAGTCTAGGCTAGATATATAAATTTGGCAGTAAAAAAGGATAAAGATATTTACACTCAAACATAAATTTCTGAATATCCCTTTTTGTCTAATAGTAGAATAGACAGTAACAATTCTTTCTTCACACCTCTTTCTTTCAGGGAAAAAAGAAGTGCCATGCTCTAAACTAGGAAGAAGAAAACATAAGGAACTGATAACTGATAATACTAACTGCTGCCCAGCAGAACTGTAATAAAAACAAGGATGAAGGGGAAACTTTATGTTTTACAATGTATCACTTTAAATCTTTGTAGAATTCTGTAGCATGTGAATGTAATACCTATTGAATATTTTTTAATTAGGGAAATAGTCATCTACAATTTCTTAAACCCTCCAAGAATATAAAAACAGTACCTACTAAAGTTGCAAATGAAATTTTCCATTGAAAGTCTCAATCAAAAAATTTACACACTAGGAATGACTTTGAGTTCAATAACCCAATCCTGCTCATATATAGATAATATAATCAGAGCAACCTACTACCAAACATCATGCTTTTGCAAATATGTGTATTTTGAGACAGGGTCTCAGCCTTACCAGCTGGGCTAAAATGCAGGTGTACCATTATTCTTCACTGCAACCTCAAATTCCTGCAAGCAATCCTCCTGCCTCAGCCTTCTGAGTAGCTGGGACTATAGGTATGCACCACTACACCCAACTAATTTTTAAATTTTTTGTAAAGGCTGGCCCCAGCGTGAAGGGATTATCTTGCTATTGCCCAGGCAGGTCTCAAACTCCTGGCGTCAAGCAATCCTACTGCCTAGACCTCCCAAAATGCTAGGACTACAGGTATGAACCACTACACTCTGCCCAAGTCAATATTTGAAATGGAAAAATAATAATTATCAATATTACCAATCAGCTAACAATGAATTTGCATTATCAACCAAGTGTATTATCAAACAAAGTGCTCAAATGTCCTAATTAGCTCCACCTACTAGCCCTTCAATTTTCTATGTCTCCAACCGGTTGCTTAAAGTAATTAGTTACACAAAGGATACTATAAACATAAAATAACCTTCACTATCAACTTTTCACAATGTAGTTTTTAAATGTTAAGTTGCCAGGAATGGGTTAACAAACTATAGTATGTGTATGCCAGGGAATACTATTCAACCATAAAAAAGGTAGAGATTTTTACATCTTTTGTCTTAACCTGGATGGAGTTGAAACACATTCTCCTTAGTAAAGTATCACAAGAATAAAAAACCAAATATCAAATGTACTCAATACTAATATGAAGCCAACAGACAATTTAATACATGCTCACATAAGGAAAAAACTCAGTTCAATTCAAGCTGGGGGAAGGGGGCATGAGAAGGGAAAAAGAGAGAAGGGGAGGGGATTGGTGTGCTCCCACTTAAAGGGCACAATGTAACACTTACAAAGGGACTCTACCTAACAAATGTAAATACTGTAACTTAGTTGTTTGTACCCTCACATTAACCGGAAATAAAAATCAATCAATAAATCTTAAGTTGGATGCTTTGGTTCTAACTTAGAGAACAAAATTTAATTCTGTCTTCTCAAATGAAAAAAATGTTACATTCCAGTAACACTAAGACCACTTTACTTTTAAAGTATGCAAATAGTCTTCAGAATGGCTGGCATATAATGGACATCTATTAAATGTGCTGGGCACTAAGCTATATACTTTGTATCTTATTTAATTTGCTCAACACTCTGTGGAACAAATATTATTTCTATTTCTAGGTTAAGAGAAATAAAGCTAGTAACAGTTATTTCCCAAGATGTCCTAGAAATTGAGGCAGTTCATGACACTAAAATTCATATTCTTTTTACTATATCAATAGTTTTCAAACTTTTCAGTCTTATGACTACTTTATACTCCAAAAATTATTAAAGATTCCAAATCTTTTGTATGTCCGTATTTCACAGCTACAATAGTCAAAAATAAAACTGTACATTTGCAATTTAAAACTACAATAAGCCCATTACACAATATAAAAATTTTTATAGAAAACATTAACTACGTTTTCAAAACAAATGAGTGACAAGAACAATACCATTTTAAATTATTTTTACAAACAAAAACAAATTTCTTGGCTCAGTGCCTGTAACTCAGCAGCCAGGACGCTAGCCACATACACTGGAGCTGGCAGGTTTGAACCCAAACTGGGCCTGTCAAACAACAATGAGAACTACAACTAAAACATAGCCGGGCGCTGTGGCAGGTGCCTGTAGTCCCAACTACTTGGGAGGCTGAGGCAAGAGAATCGCTTAAGCCCAAGAGTTTGAGGTTGCTGTGAGCTGTAACGCCACAGCATTCTACCGAGGGCAACATAGTGAGACTCTGTCTCAAAAAAAGAAATTTCTGTAATGTTTGGTTTAATAGAAGACAGGTGGATTTTTATATCTGCTTCTACAATTAATCAGGTATAAAATGTTTTGGTTTGCCGTGTATGAAGAAAATATATCTTCACATACATTCACAGCTGAAAAAAAGGAGTATTTAACAGCCTTTTCAGATAGGTGAGAATATTCTTTGAATCTACACCCAAACTCAGTAAGCGGTCATTTCTTATAAGTCAGTTGCAATGTGAAATCGAAAATCATATAAATAAGTTTTTTGCACTGCGTTAAACTGAAATACAGTGATTTCTCTTGCACTTTGAATGAATCTTTTGCCGATTTTGTAACATCATGCACTGACCATCTGAAAAATATCAGCTGGCCACAAGTTAGGCAGATCTTCCAACTGTTCACATATTTCACTGTATGATATCTCCCAAAATCAATTTGGTAATATCACCTCCAACCTGACCAGAACAGTCTTTTAAGTACAGGAACACATCAAGCTTACCATGCAGAGACAAGTTCTCCCAATTTCTAATTTTCATTTGAAAGGCTGGATTTTTTCATTGGCAACAAGTACTGTGCATTTGTTTTCCTTGAAGTCACAGGCTCACTTCATTTTCCAGAAAACGTTTGCCAAAAATTCAAATTATAATAACCCTATTTTGTCTCTAAGCTGTTCTTTCAAGTAAAAATGGCATTCAATGAAAAAAGTGGCTAGTTCGGCTTCTAACTCAGTTTCATGTTTTCTCCTATTTACCCTTCAGACTGCAACAGAAGAGCATCATGCACAACCCCCATTATTTCACAAAGAATACCAATAGGCATGTACTCGAGATTAAGTTTAATAAAATTCATCATTTGTACAGTTTAATCAAAACTTAAATAAAACTGGCATTTTAATTTTATTTTAAAGTTTTTTATTGCAAGTGCATGAATGAATAATACAACTACTAACTGTTTAGTGATGTTCTAAAGTGCCAACAAATTTACTCACCGTCGCTTTTGTACCATCAGTGAAAATGTCAGCACAGTGAAAAAGGCAAGTAAAGACTTGATAATATATTATAAAATGTTTTCATTTTGTACACCCCTTCGTCATAGATCAAAGCAGGAAATTAGAAGTACTAGAACCAACACAAGTTCTACAGATACCAAGTTCTACAGATACCTTCAAGTTACCACCCAAGCACACAGTAAAAAGAGACAATTTCTTCATTTTTTTCCTCAAAAATGGTATTATGCTACCGGAACTTACACATGCACATATAATCTTACATCTAAACCATCACCAACTCCTACCAGCTCTATCTTCTCAACACTTCTAGTTTTACACTGACCCTTGCCCATCCAAGTTTCTGATTCATATCAGCCGGAGTGAGTGAGCCTTTTAAAAAGGGAGAGCCATTCCTCATCTCAAAACCTTGACAGCTTTCCATATTGCTCAAAATAAAAGTCAAAATCCTTTTACTCTGTTCTGCATGCTTATAGCCCCAAACACCTCTCGAACCTGACATATCCTACCACTTTCCCTTTACTCACTTTGTTCCAGGCACACTTGCCTTCTTCCTAGCTCCTGAAAGTGGTACCTTTGCCTTTGCTATTTTCTGCTTGAAATTCTGTTCTGCCTGATAGCTGCTCCCTAATTTCATTGAGGTAACTGTTGAAATTTCTCTTTATTCATCCATCTTTTCCCTGACCTCAACAAAATAATTACTGCCTCTCCTCCCTGTACTGCCAGCATACTCTCTCTCTAACATCTTTACTTTGATTTACTTTACTTTTTTTTTTTGCAAGTTTTTTTTTTTGGCCGGGGCTGGGTTTGAACCCGCCACCTCCAGCATATGGGGCCGGCGCCCTCCCTACTCCTTTAAGCCACAGGCGCAGCCCTGTTTTACTTTACTTTTTAACAACTTATTAAAGCCAGACACTGTGGCTCATGCCTGTAATCCTAACACTTCAGGAAGCTGAGGCAGAAGGATCACTTGAGCTCAGAAATTAAGAGACCAGCAACATAGCAAGACCTCTTTTCTACAAAAAACAGAAAAATCAGCTGGTCATGGTGACACACACCTGTAGTCCTGGCTACTTAAGAGGATGAGGCAGGAGGATCACTCGAGCCCAGAAGTTTAAGGCTGTAGTGAGCTGTGATGATGCCACCCTCCTCATGCCCAGGCAACAAAGCCAGACCCTGTCATTTGGAAAACAAACAACTCTCACCTATCTATCAGTCATACCACATACAGAGAGTGACAATATACACATTTTAAGAAAGGAAAAAAACTATTAGAATTGTAACATTCATTATGTATCAATAATGTTTGACTCCTGCAATTACAAGAGATACAAGATACAATATACAAAATAACAAACATCAAATATTACTGTGGGGTGTGTGTGTGTGTGTGTGTATATATATATATATTTTTAAAAGACAGAGTCTCACTTTGTCGCCCTTGCTGGAGTACTGTGGCTTCACAACTCACAGCAACCTCAAACTCATGGGCTTAAGTGATTCTCTTGCCTCACTCAACCTCCCAAGTAGCTGAGACTACAGGCGCCCGCCACAATGCCCAGCTATTTTTTTGTTGCAGTTGTCATTGTTGTTTTATAGCTGGCCTGGGCCGAGTTCAGACCCGCCAGCCTTGGTATATGTGGCTGGCACCCTACCCACTGAGCAACAGGCACGGCCGTTATTGGTATATATTAATAGAATTTTAATACACTTTTTTCCTTTCTTAAAATATGTATACTTTTTTTTTGGCACCCTGTGTCTCTGTTAGTTTATTGTCTGTCTCTCTATAGAATGGGAGCTCCATGGAAGCAGACACTTCATCAGTTTTATACAGTGTTGTAACCTCCATGGACCTAAAACATTACCATGTATCATTAGCAGCTTACTAAATGTTTGTTGAATGAATGAACGAACTAACAAAAGAAAAAAGAAGCTATAAAGAACCAGAAGAGCAGCATCAAAATCTGTTTTCACTCTCCAAAAACCATTTCACCCCAGGCCTGGTTTCCACATTACTTTCTATGAAAACCAAAGGATACATACGTAAGCAGATAAGTAACACAGCACTGGGAGTTTTAAAGAATTCACTATAGTACTAAAAGTGAGCTCATGCATTAACTGCCTGACAGATATCTGCAGCCAAGAATCCAAAGGCACTAAACTGAGTAGCAGATGAAAGGAAACTTAACAGGTCAGATAAATCTAACACTTTAGTAGACTGACATACAGTGTGAATTCAAGCATCAGATACAACCTCAATTGAAGTCCTTTCTATGCTTGGCACCTATAGGACAGTGATTAATGCACCAGTCATGTGCATCAAGGCTGGTGGGTTCGAATCGGCCCAGGCCAGCTAAACAATGACAACTGCAACAATAAAATAGCAGGGTGTTGTGGCAGGTCCCTGTGATCCCAGCTACTTGGGAGGCTGAGGCAAGAGAATCACTTGGGCCCAGGAGTTGAGGTTGCTATGAGCTGTGCTGCCACAGCACTGTACCAAGGGTGACATAATGAGATTCTGTCTCAAAAAAAAAAGAAAAAGAAAAAAAGAAAGTCCTATCTAAACCTCAAAAGCAAGAATACTTCTGCAGAAGGCAATTAATAACCAAAGATGAGAGCAAGACACTGATACTAATTGGTATTACTACTGCATGAGCCTGCAGAGTTAAAATAGTTTCATGCCCGCTCTCTCATTTGAGACTACTCAAAGGTTTAGTAAATAACATAATGTCCTAAAACCAGTTTGAAGAGAAGCCTGGTCTCAAACTAAGATCTGATTCCAAATATAAAGTTGGCAAAAGACCTTTTCCCTTTTTTCTACTCCTACTTTATGTTCTTTCATTTTGCTCTAAAACTGATCTCCTACCTTTCTCTTATAGAAATAAATGGTATAAGAACAGGAATGTACTATTTCTCTGCCCCACTCCCACCTAATTCTCTTGAGAACTGCACTTATTTTTTAGAACCCAAAGCATCCTGACAATTACATTATAGTCTGAATTAAAACAGATTTCTATGAAGTTACATTAACTGGGGGCAGCCACGCCACACAGAACTCAAATCTCTGATGTATCCTCTAGACTTGTCCTTCCTCATGAGATGTCCAGGACCTAATGTTACCAATAACTGCTCACTTCTGCTACCTTTTGCCACAGTTGGAAGGTCAGAATGTCTCCTCTTTCTGCAGCTCAGTGTGCTGCAAAGGGAAAAAGAGGCTCCTCACTCCCTTTTAGGAAGTAGCTCTACAGACATGCTCCTATCACATTTGTAAGTGGTGGGTCAAGTCCTATAGTGCTGATGGCAATGCCATGAGGAAATACAGCCACTAAACCCAAAGACAGCCAGTCCTCCTCTGCTGGAGATGCACAAGGAAGAGGAAAAAGGAAGAAGATCATGCTAATCTAATCACCATCCACTAAATCAACTCTGATAGGTCAATGGAGTAACAGATTTCACTGCCAAATCACCCTCATACAAGCTGAAGGAATGTAACGCACTTTTAATGTGTTAAAATCTTAAGCCTCTAGGATGGTGCCTGTGGCTCAGCGAGTAGGGCACCGGCCCCATATACTAAAGGTGGAGGGTTCAAACCCGGCCTCGGCCGAACTGCAAAACAGAAAAATAGCCGGGTGTTGTGGCAGGCGCCTGTAGTCCCAGCTACTGGGAGGCTGAGGCAAGAGAATCGCCTAAGCCCAGGAGTTGGAGGTTGCTGTGAGCTGTGTGACGCCACGGCACTCTACCAAGGGTGATAAAGTTAAGACTCTGTCTCTACAAAAAAAAAAAAAAAAAATCTTAAGCCTCTAAATACCACTTTTTTCCAAAAGGAAACTGAGGTCTTTCAAAAGCAAAGTTTTGAAAAGACTGCAAAACACAAAGCAAACAAATATAACGACCACTAATTCTCTTAAACATGTCATCATTAACCCTCTCCTGTTGGCTTAGTTCAAGATTTTCTTTCCCAAAAAGACCTTAGCTTTATAGTTGCCTCCTCTCAAAGAAATTCATTATGCCTTATTCTTTTGCATCACCCATCTTGAAGATGTTAGTGACAAAAACAAAGAAGAAAAATATATCAGAAAGATTTATATAGAATAAGCCAAAATAAACATACCACATGGTAACCAGAGTATCCTATTTACTACATTCACAAATGCACATTTTTAATATTTCTGAAATTAAGATTAAAAAAAAATCTCTAGCTGAAGATATCTGCCAGCCACCAAGCACAGATGTTACACTCTAATTTGAATTGTAACCTCAATTTAAAATATTTAGTCATGGCGTGAAATAGCTTCAAGAACATATGACAATCTGGTAAAACTTACAATTAATCGTATTTAGAGAAGATGACTTGTCACGTGTCAGGCAATGTAATTAAGGGCTGTAGAAACTGCCAAATCTCTCAGAATAAATCAGAAATTTATTACATCTAGGAAAGACTAATTTGAATACTTCATGTATCCACAACTTTCATAATTCTGGTTTCATAAAAACTTCTGACTAACATCCAAGAGAAGGTGCTTATCTTCTTAAGGATATTTAACTCAGGGAAAACACAAAACAAGTTTAACAAATAGGAAGTACAGTCAAAACCAAGGAAGTCTTCCATGCGTTTCATATCATTCTCAATTTTAAAGGTGTTTTTAAAAAGCAAAATAATTATAATCAATTATAAACCATAACACATCACCTATGATGCTTTGCCAAATTTTGGTGGTTTTTTTTTTTTTTTTTTTTTTTGTGGTTTTTGGTCACAGCTGGGTTTGAACCCACCACCTCTGGCATATGGGACCGGCACCTTACTCCTTTGAGCCACAGGTGCCGCCCAATGCTTTGCCAAATTTTAATGGCAAAAGTGATTCAGAAAAATCTTTACACCGTGAATGTGAAAAAAGGCTTAGATTCAATCTTTAATTTTCTACAGAAGAAAAATGTAGTAGATAACTAAAGATACACTAAAGAGACAAAATTTAATAATTTTGCATACTTTTAATATACTAATTCTTTTCTCCACTCAGAAGAGATTTTTTTTTTTTTTTGCAGTTTTTGGCTGGGGCTGGGTTTGAACCCGCTACCTCCGGCATATGGGGCTGGTGCCCTACTCCTTTGAGCCACAGGTGCCTCCCCAGAACAAATGTTTTAAATAAGTCATCAACTACAATCACTTAACATATATGAATACAGTAGAGACACACTTGTGTAGCTATTACACAAGTATTTAACTTATACTTGAAGAGATGTTCGGATACAGAAAACAACGTATTTCTCAAAGTTATTGATGGCTCAAAAAAAGCAATTCCTATGCAAACAATTTGTCACAAAAGAAAAAGCTCTCTTTGTTCCGATTCAATTCAGTCAGTAATCTGCGAATACACACCCCCCCAAAAGTTTACCAAATCAAAGATCAGTGAAAACTCTAACAGCAAACGCGTAATGAACCAGTGACCAAATTAAGATTCAACAAGCTCCAGCTAAAATCAAAGACTAAGACTAATAAAATAAAATTTAATATATCTAAAATCCTGTGTTGAGGTTAAAAAAATAAATACAAAAAGGGATAGAATAGAGAGAGCAGACAACTTTATTTCTAAATTAGCATCCTCTTGTTTGATGCTTAACTGCATAACTGCGCTGCTGAGCAATAAATGCAGGCTTACTGTTGTCTTTGCTCAAAAGGCTACTATAGCTCCAGCACTGAGCTAGTTCTGGGCACCATCCTCTGAAGGAAAAATTAACAAACTAGAGTTCTACTGAAAGATGATAAAGATGGTCATTTATTTATTTAACACACTTACACAGTATTTACTGTGTTGGGGACTATTCTAGATCCTTTATAAACCATGTCATAAGAGGAATGGATACAGAAGTTAGGAATGTTTAACCTGAACACAAGAGGAATATGATAGGTCTTGTCAAATATCTAAAAGGCTGTCAAGTGGATGAAGTAACATATCTATTTGGGTCATCACATAAAAAAGAAATAACAAGAGTGAGAGATGTAGGCTATACAGAAAACTCTGAGAGTTGTCCAATATCAAAATCTCTTTACAAGGCTAAAGTAAGGACTAAATACGAAAATATATATTAAAAAACTTTGCTATGAACTGCCACATACACATCATTAGAACTGACTTCCTTGTAATACAATGTGTCCCAATCAACAGAAATATTTACAAGGAGGTTGATCATAGGCTTTGGAGTCCTTGCTATTAGTTTGATTCCCAGCTTTGTGACTTATCCTAAGGATGTAACTTCAGCAAGGTTTCCTTGCTTCTCTAGGCTTCAATTTTCCTACCTTTGAAAAGAGAATTTGTGATTTACAGAGCAGCCGTGAGGATTAAATGTTACTATATATAAATACATTGTTGACACACTCAATAAATTGTATCTATAATGAATACAATAATCATCCTTGTCATCATCAAACTGTGAAAGGAATTCTTACAGTACATATAAAACTATGTGATACATGGTATAATTGTATGACTCTGCTATGCACCTATATGACTGTATGATTCTGCTATGCACCAACATGGACTGTATGATTCTGCGATGCACTTGTCATGTTATAACAATCCAAATATACTATTAGCTTGTTTTTGTTTGTGTGATTTTAAAAACATTTATCTCTTATAATATGAAAGGAAAAACATCCTAAAAATCTAAATAAAGTATGTAAGTAAAATATCAAGAGTAAAAGTAATAATGTAATAATGCAACAGGGAAATTAAGAAGCTAGAGGAGAAAAAACAAGACTAAAGCAGCAGCACACTAAATAGAAATGACTCTTTCTGAGAGACTACACTGCAGAGGATGAGAATGCATATATTGCGGGGGTAGGGGGATTGTCATTTCCACAGGTATGTGATCCACTGGTTATATTTATCCAAAATATCAACAATATAAGAGCAGCTAAAAACAACAGAAAATTTCCTTTAAAAAAGTGAATTTCAGGGGGCAGCACCTGTGGCTCAAAGGAGTAGGGAACCGACCCCATACGCCAGAGGTGGTGGTTCAAACCCAGCTCCGGCCAAAAATTGCAAAAAAAAAAAAAAAAAAAGAAGTGAATTTCAGTGTGCTAAGGGCAAGAGTTTAAGGGCATTTGGATCCTAACTATCTTGAACAAAATTCGAAACTTAACCAAAGTTAAGATGTTTAGCCCATGGAAGACCAACAAGCCTGCAATTCAGTACCTTTTCTAATATTCATCCATCTCCTCTTTTAAAGGAAGTTAACTCTCAAAAAAAACCTTTTATCTCTTTCAGGAATATTTCAAGGTAATGTAACTGTAGCTACTATGAAGAACAAACGTGAAAAACTTCCTAACAAATGACTAATAAACTGAGGCTGCAATCTACCTCCTACTAACAACTGTTTTCAAAGGATTAGAATGTAATCACCATCGATACACATTTGTTACAATAGTAAACTGACAAAATAAAATAAAATAAAATGTAGAAATGAAAAACTGGGCACAGCTTTAAAGTACTTCTTGAGAATATGATTTCTGATAAATGACAGGTGGTGATAGTACTACAATAACAATACAGCAGAACCCTCATAGTTGACCACCTTCTTAAACTGACCTAATTTCCATAGTCCAGACATGCACCACATGTATGTTTAAGTACAGCAGGCTTAGTTCCTAAAGTTGTCCACCTCTGTATGGTGACCAGTTTGTTATAGTCCCTGGGTGGTCAACTTGCAGAGGTTCTACTGTATTATAAATTAAAAACACAAGTGTAGAGAATTATACAACGAATAGGAACCTTATTGTTTTAATATTAATTTTTGTCCTAATTTCAGGTAAGAAGTCTACAGTCCAGCGGAATTAAGACAGCTTATTCCACAAGCAGGTGTTTCATTCATGTGCACATCATTTTGAGCACAGAGTTGAGTGTGTTCTAACTGAATGTATATAACAATTGTCTTAAGTGAAAAGTAGAATGATCAACAATATTTTCCAACTACCCAGTTTAAAATGGCCTATAATAGACTGGGCGCCCTTAGTACAGTGGTTGTGACGCCAGCCATATACAACGAGCTGGCCAATTCGAACCTGGCCTGGGGCAGCTAAACAACAGTGACAACTGCAACAAAAAATAGCCGGAGTTTGTGGCCGGTGCCTATAGTTCCAGCTACTTGGGACACTAGGGCAAGAGAATCACTTAAGCCCAAGAGTTGGAGGTTGCTGTGAGCTGTGCCGCCAAGGCATTCTACCAACAGCGACACAGTGAGACTGTCTCAAAATCAATCAATCAATCAATCAATCAATAAATACAATAGCATATGATAGTAAATGTTAATATGTCAGGGTTTTCATTAATAAATTTACTGTTACTTAAAAATCAACTTAATCCATTATTTTTTGGAATGAAACAAAAAATCCAACTGACAAGATAAAACAAAAAGTAAAGATACAGTCCTTCAATAACAAATATACTATGCTTTCTCTTACAGGCTATGATGAAATTACTATGAAAAATCACACTACTGTTTTTAGTCCTAGTCATCAGAATGAGCCATTATTATTAGCAATTATCTATGTAAAACAAAGATCAAATGTCTACTCCAACAAAAACTAGGTACTGAGAATTAATTTTAATTGTTCTTGGTATCAAATGCCAACAAATTTCTACTGTGTGACTTTCAGAAATCAAAGTATTCTAAGTTTCCAGAAAGCAGACAAAAAGGAAAAGACAACCTCAGGGCAGGTAGAAATCACAACCAGTTGCACTCAAGTTGGGATCTATAATGGCAAAAAAAAGGAGGTGGACAATTTCTATGTTCAACATTAAAGAACCCAAGGTGAGAGGAAGAGAAAGAAAAAAATACATACTTCCATAAACAAAATAAGAAGGCCAGATTGGATGGCAGGCAACCTAAAATTTCTGACAGTCCAGAATCAGCACACTGAACGCTTGTCTCAAAGATAAACAAAACAGCTTCTCACAGGAAACTGAAGTGCGCAAGGAGGAAACATTCCTTTGCATCCACAGGAACCAACCCCCTGACCACTGCCATGCTATTACTGAACTGGTCATCATTTACTGGCTTTTGGCCCGGATAACAGGCAAAGGAGAGGAAAGAGGGGTCTATTCGAGGGGAGCCTAGGATTCTAGAGGCCTGGGGAGGCACACCCGAGGCTCGGGGAAGGAGGTGGAGAGGGGCTAGCACTCCTCACCATGATTATCTTTCTGCCCGATATTGTGCGTGCGGATGAGAGAGGACAGTCTCCTCACATCCCCCTTGAAGACGCACTCGTGCACCGGATAGTGTGCGGGGCAAGTGCCTCCATCCGCGACGACAGCACTGGGGATGGTGCCGGCTAGAAGAGCTGGGGACTGGGAGGTGGCAGTCACGGAGGAGTTGTGCAGCGGCAGGGCCGGGGCGCCGGGGGGATTGGAGGAGGCCGGAACTGCCCTCAGCTGCAGCCGGTGGGGATGGTTACTGAAGATCTTATGTCAGGCTTTGCCCCTCTTGCCGCTGCCGCCCGTGCCAGTCCTGCCTGCGGTAAAGGTGCCGCCGAGGGCAGCCGCCGCTTCCTCATCCCCGGGCTCCAGCAGGTCCCCCTCTTCTTTGCTGGGCTTGTGGTCCCTCCGCAGTGAACGGATCTTCTCCCCGGTCATCGCCGCCGCAAGGGGCGGCGGGAGGGATCCGGGAGGCTCCCCGCCGGCGACGGAGCTGGAGTCGCGGCGGCACAAGGCGATTAGAGCGGTGGCCGGGAGCCTCTAACACAGCATGAGCTCCCGGAGAACCTCCCAGCCCGGGACAGACGCATCTCCCGGAGAAAGAGGAGCTGGCTCTCGCCTAGGCACCAAGGGACACGCGCTCGCTGGGGGAGCTACCGCCTAGCTGCCCACGACACTACAATCCCGGTCTCACCGTCACAGCCACGGCCTCACACCGAAAACCAGGGCACGGCCATCTTCCCCTCGCTCCTCTCGCGAGAGCTCCCGGGGGACTGGGGAGGGAGGAAACCCCGCGATAAGTGAGCGGCCCGCGGCTGCCCGCGCACCTTCCTGTCCCGAGGTTCCCGGCGCCGCCACCTGCAGGGCAGCTCATTTCCGCCCGAGGCTGGAGTCCCGGGAGCTAGTGGACCGGAGCCAGCGCTCACTCTGGCCGCGCTCGTGTGCGGTCTGCAACCACAGCCTGCCTGGGAGACGTTCCGTACATGTAGGAAACTACCACTTAAACCTGCGACCTCTCAGCCTCCCGCAGAGTAGGGCAGAATGACGCCACTGCATGCAGGATGTGATGTCACTGAGATGCACAGGACACTCGTTCAGTAAACATTTACTAAGCATCTACTCCGTGCCAGATGCACTAAGCTAGCAGATTTATAAAGCGCCGCTCCAGAGGAATGACAGCCAAACAATTGAGTACAATATCCAACTGAACCGAGGCGGGGAGGTGGACTGCACAAAAAAAGGGAGGGGCAAATGTTAACGCTGGAGTGTCAAAAAAATCATCATAGAAGAGTTTAGGGGCTGTCCGTGGGAAAGGATAGTTTGGTCAGCAAACGGAGAGAGGAGATTACTCAAATATTTGTTAAATTAAGTTCAATGAGACGTCAGAGTTAAAATACAGAGCATGGGGTGGACGTTCATATAAGGCAAATAACTGAATATAACTGAAATATAACTGGACTAGTTCATGGCCAAACTCAACCTACTGTCAAATTCTAAAGAAATGTAAATCTTCCAACTATAAAACTGACAAGGTAACTGAAAGCGCTGGGCACGCGGATAGGGGTTCGCAAAACGTCCTAAAGATCTTCACCCATAACATTTCTCTCTCCAGAACCCGCGTTTACTCTGACAGTTGGTTTCTCTCAAATCTTATTCTTTAACTTTACTCCCACTCCGACCTAATGCCCCCACCAAAACCCCCAAACAACAGGTTCTATGGGTCTCTTCTCATCTTCCAGTCACTATGGATTTCAAGTCCAATCTTCTCAATCTATTCAAATCAATCTCTTTCTCCCTTTTCTCTATTTCTTTTTTTGAGGAGAAGGGAGTCCCATTTATATGAAAACGTTACCCAGTCAGAACCTTGAACCTTGGACGATCCTCCTGAGAAGTCAGTACAGCCTGAACACATATATACAATAAATAATATTTTGTTCTTCTGCAACAGCTGTATGTATTGTTAACTCTAAGCCAGTCAGTATTCTCGGCACTTTATATGCTGTTAGCTCCTTGTAATAAGCATTATTATCTTCATTTGACAGTTGGAGAAATTTGCCCAATATCTCAATATTTGACATTGGCACAATCAAATCTGACTCTATTGTTAGAGAAATAGGAAAGGCCAAATTATGCAGGTCTTTGTATGTCAACTTTAAGTTTGATCTCTCAAAAAAAAAGACTGGATAGCTTTTTAGAGGTTTTAAGCAGAGGAATAGCATGATGAAATTTGCCTTTTCAGAAAATGCACGCACTCATGCTTTAGAAAAGTACGTATTAAAAATAGATTACTATAGGCTCGGCGCCTGTAGCTCAACGGGCTAAGGCGCCAGCCACGTACACCTGAGCTGGCGGGTTCGAATCCAGCCCAAGCCCGCCAAACAACAATGACGGCTGCAACCAAAAAATGGCTGGGCGTTGCAGCGGGCGCCTGTAGTCCCAGCCACTCAGGAGTCCGAGGCAGGAGCCTCGCTTGAGCCCAGGAATTGGAGGTTGCTGTGAGCTGTGATGCTGCAGCACTCTATCCAGGGTGACAGCTTGAGGCTCTGTCTCAAAAAAAATAAAATAAAATAAATAAAAATAGATTACTATAATAGAGAACTACACCAAGCATAAAGAAATGTGCAGTAATTCAGGTAAGGTGATGAGCGCATGAAACAAATTGGTAAGAGTGAAGCTGAAGATGGCTTAAGAGTTGTTTAAAAATGAGTTGCCATATTGAGCTGAAGATCTTGTTGCTTATCCAAAAAGAGTCAAATGGTTTATATTTTGGTTATTTGGTAGTGAACCTGAGGAGACAGAGAACTGGGTGTAGAGTAGATTGAGGAGTTATCATTAGACAGTAATTAATGTCCCAGAAGTGACTTATTCCCCCAAAGAAGAGTATGTAGAGTGAGAAATTAAGAAGGTCCAGTATAGAACAAAACTTTGAAAATAATATTTAAAAGGTTCATATAGAAAGACTGACCAGCATGCTATTATTATCAGAAACTTATGCCAAATATCGTACCATTATACTTGTGAAGTATCTTATCACTAGATCCAGAATTTAAAAGTACTTTATGGGTGGCTTAAACCCATGGATAAGTGTGAAAATGGAGAATGTGCCTCCCTTAAAAACAAATGCTATATACAACAAAACTAATATTTAGCCCTATTTTTAAGGGATTGCAGTATGAAAGAAAAAAATGACAGAATATAAGATTAAAATACATTGTGAAAATACAAGAATTGGAATTATATAAGATCCCAATATTATATATAAAAAGAAGTTATTCATTCTATCTGGAGGAAATAGAAATCAGGTGATCAGGAAATCTTTCTGGGCAAGGTAACATCTGAAGCAGGTTTTAAAGACTGTATATAAGTTGGCCAATTGGGCGAGAGAAAAAATACATTATACATTGAGAAAAAATACATTATAGGTAAAAATTATTATAATAATAACTAATATTTACTGGGCACTTACCATGTGTTAGGCACCGTTTCAAGCACATTTCAAGAGCTATGTAATTTAATCCTCACAACAGTTCTATGAGGTACTGTCCCTATTTTACAAATGAAGAAACTGAGGCACAGGAAGGGATCACTAGGCTAATAAGTAGAGATAAAGAAAATGGGATGTATAAATATGATATTTGAGAATCAAACAAGATATTTGAGAATCACCGGAGCAGAGTGGGTGACAGGAAATATGGTGGCAAATGAGACTAAGTCTGGGCTACAACACAAAGAGCAAAATCAGAAACTTGGGACTATACATGCTAGCCAGTGGAGTGTGTGTGAAGGATAGAAAACCATAAAGACATTATCACACTAAACTACCATAATGTGCAGTCGACCAGTGTCCCAAAGATTTCACCCATCTTTCCAACGTCACCTCTTCCTGCATTGCCAAGTTCCCTCTTCATTCTAACCAGCACCATCCATTAACAGTTCTCTATCCTCCTTCATGCCTCTGTGTCTTTGCTTTCGCTGTTCCAAGTGTTCAGAACTCATCTCCACTTTACCTGGATAACGCCTTCGCTCTGTCAAGAACTGGTTTAAATTTTACCTCTTCTTAGCACAAGGGTTTTATTTCACTTGCCATAGAATCCAGGGCCAGGAAATCACGCTGACGTAGACCTCTAAATAAAAATGTATCATGCACTTCCGTGTGACTGCAGGCCACGACCACGATAGCACTGCCATCAAGTCGTACCTGCCACTCTGCAACCAAAACAAACCACAGATACTTTCCACAGCCTTAGGGTTGGCTGCAGACGACTCCAAGTATCATTTGCACTCCTTACTACCTCAGAATCACGTTAATAATTATGCTCACTGCTAGATCGTGTTATCAATGCAGCAATTTTGACAGCCATTTTGCTACATTAAATTTCCTTTGTAATCCTAAATGTTTTATGCAAAAAAATAAAAAATAAAAATAAAACACTTTTCTGAAAATGGGTCTCCGGGCTTCTCCACACGCGCAGAGCGGTCCACCAGAGGCGGCCCGCCCCTTCTCCCCCATCCTCTCAAGGAGGTGCCCCCTTTCTCTCCTTTCTGATTTTCCACCATGAACCCCAAAGGATCTGCAACGTACTAAGGCAACTGCGAACCGGGAGGAGGTGCTTAATGAATTTCTCGAGTAATCTGGTAAGACCGTGAGGGCGACCGCTCCCGCCTGGATTCTGGCGGGAAGCGCAAGACTTGACGTATCATTCAGGATTTCTTTTAAAGTCACAAAGAGCAGTAAATTATATTGAAACTGGCCTAACTAAGGGGTTTACCGACTTACATAATGGAAAGGTGCGGAGATCGTCTTCAAGAGCCTCCTCGGTTTTCGGAGAGGCTCTCAGCACCTCACGCTCGCAGCCTCCTCCTCTCCGGAATACAAGATGGCCACCGGCTGTGACGCGGGCACGTGCTTCCCCCTGCAGGTCTGGAGGTCCCACAGCCACTCAGGTCTGGAGCTGGGCGGTTGCAAGCTAGCCCTGTCCAATCCAGTGTCCTGGAGAATGCTGATTGGCTCAGGCCTGTTACCTGAACCAATCCCTGTAAAGGCGAGTGCGCTGATTAGTGTTGCCCAATCAGGACTCGTCTCTGAGCCGGAGGCACTGGCCAGGCCCTCCAAACAGAAGAACCACTTCATAATGGAAGATGTTGCGGGGATTTCTGGTGCCACAGCTGGCAGCAACGGTAGAATGAGCATCCAGAGACTTAGAGGGGGATTTTTACATGGGAGGTGGGAACTATTACTACAGTATTTTGGGTTGAATGTGATAAAATATGTAGTGCCTGTCAATTATATCCATCCATGATAAATAACTGCATGCGAAATGATGTATTTTTTTGTTCAAATGTTACCGAGATCAAACTCAATACACCCACTCAAGTATATAACTCAGCTACTGAATTTACTAGGTAATAATCTGTAGTTCTACAAATTAGCACTTCTTAATTTCCCTCTTAGTGTAAAGATTCCAAATAATACCCAATTTGACTTGAATAGCAAAAACTTTCTGCTAAATGAGTGTCTTTTCAACTTTTTCTAATGATAGTTACATGTTTGCTAACACTCCACTTTGACTATGTGGTTCAGCCTAGTTCTAAGAATGAATATAATGAGTTTTAGTAGAAATGTATGTAACTGTATTAGCCTTAGTACATAATCCCTGTCCTGGTGTCTTCATTTAATAACAGCAATAATATCACAACATGAAATGTAGATTAGCACTACTATACAAAATAAAATCTCACAAGCTATATTTTATAAATGCATCAACAGACCTACAATTAGTAATTTTACTCAATTCTCCTTGCATTGATACTGATGTTTCTAGTGCAAGCATTGGTACTAGTTGAGTCTACATCTTTTATTTTTTCTCCTTCTCTGAAGATTTGTATTTTATATTTTCACAATAATCTAGAATATAATTTCCTACACTCCACACTGGTTGAGGCAGGCCTAGGATTATTTTGTTTGGATGGGTGACACAGCTGCCTGGCTGATCACCACCAAAATCGGACAGTACTCAGAACAGTTCCATCACAAATGAAAATAACAAACTGGCTGGGCACCCATTGCTCAGTGGTTAGGGCACCAGCCACATGTACCAGGGCTGGGCCTGCTAAACCCAGGCCTGGGCCTGCTAAAACAAACAAAAAAATAGCCTGGCATTGTGGCGGGACACCTATAGTTCCAGCTACTCAGGAGGCTGAGGCAAAAGAATCGCTTGAGCTCAAGAATTTGAGGTTGCTATAAGCTATGACGCCAAACACTCTATCAAGGGCAACAAAGTAAGACTCTGTCTCAATAAAAAATACAAAAAATAATAATAATAATAACAAACTATGTAAGTCAATGCCTTCTTCACACATTTTACTTGCCTCTCCCTAGGTCTCAGTATTTTTCTCCTTCCTCTAAATCTGCCTGCTTTTTTTCTCAGAGGCAATTTCCTTCTACTATTTCTGATCTGTGGTTATCAGTGATTTAATCAGATTTCTCTTAAGTAATCAGGAAAAAAATCAGAGAGGCAAGAGTTGCCAAGGAAACCAGAGCCAATAGCTGCAAAGGTTCCTGAAGGAAGCAATTTCTTTGAGACAGATGAAACACAGAGATTGATTAGGGAAGAGAGGGGAAAAAGATGCCAGAGCATAGGAAGAGGCTAAGTCAATGAGATGAAAAGGAAATATAAAGAGAGTAACAGCCATCAATAAAATTATGTTCAGATCACCAACACCAAAGCTTGGAGCAAGAGAATTAGGACAGGCCCAGGGCTCAAGGAGAAACTTCCCCTTGGCTCTCTGAAGTTTCACTGAAAAATCAACTCACAAAAGGCAGATTAATTGGAGAAAGGAATACAAAACGTATTAACATGTACACAGGAAGAACAGCAGAATGATAACCCCAGCTCCTCAGTGAGTTGCAGAAGCATATGTATTATCCTGAGGTTACAGAAAGAATGGGGCCTCAGAGCATGCCCAAATTCAGGTGATGGTGGTGAATCAGGTTATAGTGGCAAGATGCGTTATGAGAGGAGGCTTGGCTAGCAAAGGTAGTTTGGTTAGGTTGATAAAATCTCAACAGTAGCAATCCCAGAGAGAATAAACCATAACTGTTTCTTTCGGATCTTCATGGGGTCAGGCTCTCAGTGAATCTTTCCTATTATAGATCTAGACAGGGCAGGCTTCGCTGCATCTGTGCAGATTTCTCCCACCCCAGCTGTACAGGAGCACAGCCTTATGCTGGCTCTCTGACAGCTATCTTAAAAGAAATATATTTTGGGGTAAAATATGTTGGTTTCCTGTATAGGGAGAGGAATGGGTTTTTCAGTGAAAGAAGAGATTGAGACACAACTGGTAAGTTATGTAAGAGATTAAATGGTATAGATGGATAGAGTCAGTAAATGTGTCCACAGATTCCTGGATCTGTTTTATGTTAAATTACTTTATTTCTCAGAATGCATTCTGTATCCATTAACCTAAATATTCTTTAAGAACATCAGATTCAAAATGGAACTTCTCTTCATCAGCAACCTCACTGACCAAATCCATATTTCACTTTATCTTTAATTCCTCCTTTCCCCCCAAACCCATACTTAGCCAGTCACCAACTCTTGACCTTTCTACCTCTTCCATAGCTCTAAAATTAAACCATTTCCCTCAGTTTTCCACTGACTGTACTTGGGTTTAGGCCACTATCGCTTGAAACTACCTCCAAACTATTGTGTCTCTGGCTCCCATTTCATTTCCCACCCACGCTTACATCACTCCACATCACCCGCCCCTTGAATTGCCAGATTTATCAAATAACATATTCATCAAGTAAAATATTGCACAGATATTTGCAAAACTTGTAGTACTTTCCCATGTAATATTTGGAATGCATTTACATGAAAAAAGTGTTTGTTATCTGAAATTCATATTTAACTGGGCATCTTACATATCATCTGGCAACCTTACTCACCCTGTGACCATTTGTTTGGCTTGTTTAGAGTTACACAGGTAGTTAAAGTAAAAAGCCAAATGTGAATAAATAATAGCACAAAATTCAGAATAGTGGTTTAAATGGAGCATGGAGGAGAAAAATACCACCAGTTAGGAATACGTAAGGAAATTCCATATGTGTGTTTGTGTTATACGCATATTATTAGTGTGTGCTTCTTGTTTTGCTTTGTTTTTGGAGACAGAGTCTCACAGCTTGGAGGGCTGTGGCCTGAACATAGCTCACCGTGATCTCAAACTCCTGGGCTCTAGCAATCCTCCCACTTTAGCCTCCTGAATAACTGGGACTACAAGTGTCCACATCTAGTTAATTTTTTTTTTTTTTTGACAACTTGAACTACTGGCCTCAAGGGAATCCTCCCATCTTGGCCTCCCAAAGTGCTAGAATTATAAGCATGAGGTACCACATCCAGCCTAATTTTTGTTTTGTAGGCTTTTCCTTTTTTTAAAGAGTATATATGTTTTATTTCTTAAGCTTACTGATGCATATGTAGATTTTAAAATACTTCGATGCTTTCTCTATATCTCAAATTTTCTTTGCTTTTTTTTTTGAGATAGAGCCTCAAGCTGTTGCCCTGGGTAGAGTATCTGGCATCACAATTCACAGCAACCTCCAATTCCTGGGCTCAAGCAATTCTCCTGCCTCCACCCCCCAAGTAGCTGGGACCACAGGTGCCCACCACAATGCCCAGCTATTTTTTGATTGCAGCCATCGTTGTTTGGCGGGCCTGGGCTGTATTCATACTCACCAGCTCAGGTGTACGTGGCTGGCACCTTAGTCGCTTGAGCCACAGGAGCCGAGCCTATGCCTCAAATATTTATTACATATTTTTTAAAAATGTAATGGCTCTCTAGATAAAGTACGAAGAATCTAATGTGGATTACTAACATCATGGTCTCGCTGACCCTGCTTCCTCCTCTAATCTTGCACTTCCAGTGTGTAACCCATAGTTTGGTTATGCTTACCATTTTCACTCAAAAGACCCCAAACCTTTGTCCATACTATTTCCTGTCTCTAGTACTCCCCCCTCTTTCTCTTGTCATTGAGTCTCAGCTTAATTGCCTTTATCCTCAGGAAAACTTCTTGGCACTTTATGTCTAGGTTAAGTGCTTCTGTGTGTTTCCAGAACATCCATTACTTTCCTCACCACTTGCCACTTATTCGCAGACTGTAATTGCTAACTTACCTTTCTCTATCTCCCACTGCAGTGTAAACTCCAAAGAGTTGACAGAGACTGTGTCTTACTCGCCCTAACATCCTTGGCCCCTGACCACTGCCTTGCACTAACGGGCCTTCAACAAACACTAACTTAAGCTTCTTGAGGTGTGATTTTATAATTTGTATTTGGATGGACTCCTAAAGTTGTAGCACCCCATACTATGTAGATGAGAAATCATTTCTTGGAATAAAGTTCTTTTTCTGTCTTCATATTACAAAGTTTGGTTTTAAGATCATCTGTCCCCTTAACAACATCTTACTTCAATTTTTAGGATTATCACATTGTAAGTGTTTATCACACTCGACTTTTGCAGTTTCCAACATAGTATATCATCTGGGTCATTTTGAGGCATTATCATGAATAGAGAAATTCTATTAAAATTTTTATAAAAATAAGACAAATGATCATACCATTACTGAGGACCCTGAATCGCTAAAATCTAAACCTTTTTTATTTTTTTGTTGTTGCAGTTTTTGGCCGGGGCCAGGTGTCCTTGAGCCACAGGCACCACCTAAAATCTAAATCTTTTGTGGGTCCCTTACTGTTGTGATCATTTGGCCCAAGGAATGCCAGGTGCTACTGTTTGGAGAATACTGACTGACAGTCAAGGGTATTACGTGGTAGCCCTCACTAACTTACTAATGGGTGTACTGGAGTCTGGGAGCTGGTCCTCAATGTGACAACTAAAGAAGTCAAATTTTCTCGGTACACTTGAAACGAGTCCATTGTTCCAGGGATGGGCTTAAGATTGACAAGAATAAAAGACTAATGATCTCAGAGTTCTAATCTAAAGTTAATAGTACAGTGGACTAGAATTTCTTATCAGCACACCCCCGTAGGCAAACCACGAGGAAAGCCAAGTAAGCAGAAGGCGGCTTGTTGAGCCTCAGTCCGAGTAAGTGGAATCAATCAGCTGTTTGATCCTAATGGTTAATGGCACTGTGTTTTGGGGGGTTGACGTGCCTTGTTCCTCAGGAGTGAAGAGTCAGTCTGTGAGGCAGGTGGAGACTCAGGACTGGAGGAACACCAGCAGCCTCCTCGCCCCACACTGGGCAGGATGGCCAGGGCCAACTCATGCCTCCGAGACTCCTTTTGCTTCACATTCCTGAAGGTGTAACACCCGTTCTCCAAGCTCATGCATGTGAGCTCATCACTTTTTTCCATTAGATTCATGAGAAAGTCAGCTTGGCTCGTCCGGCCCCGCAGCCACTTTGCCTCTTGGGGGTTTTGTACATCCCTGTGCTCCAATTCACGGTGTGATCATTTCAAATTTCACTTTCAAATAACCCCGCTTATTTCTCTTATGCTATTTTTATTTTTTTCTGTTTCAGAAACTCTTCATTTCAAAACTGAGTAAAGTGGGAGGTTTATGGGAGACTCAGGCCCAGGCCTTGGGGGAACAGCAGGAAATAGGCAAGGACCCTCAGTTTTCATTGCTTTCTTATGACTCATGAATGTGAGAGAAACTTCTCCATCCAGTTTGCTGTCTGAAGTCCGTTTGTGGCCGAGCAGCCCAGGAGCCAGGGCATGAGAGACAGAGGCCGTAAGGATGAAGGGTGGGACGTGTTGTGGAGCGGCCCCCTCGAGGGGGCATCAGAAAGGCAGAGCTGCTCTCCCCAGTGTTTCAGGCACAGGTGGCTGGCACGGCGGGGACTTCCTCAGAGTTCCCTCAGCATCTCTTTAACCAATCTACCCCAAATCTGCCCTGGAATGGGTTTCAAGGCGTTTGTTCAAAGAACATGGAGGAGGATGGAGTTTACAAACAGAAATAGAAACTGCAGAATCTGTGGCCCAGGGAGACAGGCAAGAGAGCCCTGGGAGCGTTGTGAGGGGCTCCGCTCCCACTCGATCAGTGAAGTGCACCCGGGATGGTCTCCAGGGGGGCAGGGCGTACCATGAGGGGAAGGTCGCAGGGGTCTGGCCAGACAGCGAGTGGTGCCAGGTGGAGACGTCTCAGGGTCACCAGAGCAGATGACCACTGTCTGTTGTTACCTCTTCACACCAAGATTCCGGATCCTGTTATCAGCCACTTGCAGGAGATCTGCAGTGCACGGGTCATCTGGCCGGGGAGCCGGGCGCCGGGGAGCCGGGTGCCGGGGAGCCGGGCACCGACCGCCTTACAGGAAGCAACTGGTTCACCCGTCTGCATACGCGGGCGCCTGAAAGCAAAGCTTCGCTTCTGGCCACCCGGAGTTTGTACTGGAGCTTGCAAATTCTTTTCTTGAAGTTTTTGAATTTTTTCATTCTTAGCTTTGCTGTCTTTCTCCAAAAGGTTGAGATTATGAACATAGTGGTTCTTTAGTAATTTGAGATCAGCTGTGTCACGTGTATTCTTCTTCAGGGTAGCTTTCAACTCTGAAAAGTTTTTCTACCAACAGTCAATTCTCCACTGTCAGAGTGTGGCCGCATCCCAGCTGATCCAATCTTTCTCTAATACGAGCATACCTTCTTTCCACAGCTGTAGTCATCCTACCTTCCAAAATCAGTTTTATTCACTTCTACAAATTCACGTCCGGTAGCTCCAGCCGCCGCTCCCTCCCGACGCACCTTCCTGGCTGGTTCTTTCTCCCCGGCCACCAGCTCCAGCCTCTTATGTTATGTTTTAAGAGAGCACTTCACATTTTTATCTATATACTGAAAACATAAAATTACAAGCAAGATAGTTTTTAACATTTCATCTTAGGAAGTAGGAATTAAAAATATTACTTAAAAATATCCGCCAATTCAAATATTTACTAGACATTTTAAATCATCCATAGCATATGCATGTGTATACATCACCATGCACACACAAACACATGATCTAAGACAATGATTCTTTATTTGTATTTTTATTTATTTATTTATTTATTTATTGTTATTATTTTTTGTTTTGAGACCGAGTCTCACTAGGTTGCCCTTGATAGAGTACCAAGGCGTCTCAGCTCACAGCAACCTCAAACTCTTGGGCTTAAGTGATTCTCTTGCTTCAGCCTCCCAAGTAGCTGCGACTATAGGAGCCCACCACAAAGCCCGGCTATTTTGTTGCTGTAGTTGTCATTGTTGTTTGGCAGGCCTGGGCTGGATTCGAACCTTTCAGCTCCGGTGTATGTGCCTGGCGCCCTAGCTGCTGAGCTACAGGCGCCGAGCTTATTCTTTATTTTTAAAGCTTTTCTGATTAGCTGTTAGCCACAGATAGTATTAAAAAAAGAATAAGGAAGGGAAGAAGAAAGAGCAAGAAAAGGAGCAGAAATTCAATCATCCAGATCAATGTTGAACAAAACACCTTGCAACATGTATACAGTTTCATTTTGGTGAACAATTTTTAAGCCCCATCTAATTTTTTTAAATTAATTAATTAATTAATTTATTTATTTTTAGTCTCACTCTTTACCTGGGCTGGAGTGTAGAAGCATCATCATAGTTCGTAGTTCACTGCAACCTCAAATTTCTGGGCCCAAGCCATCCTCCTTCCTCAACCTCTCAAGTAGCTGAGATTATAGGTACGTGTCACCATGCCCAATTTCTGCAACCTCAAATACCTCATGGTATCTGGTGGTCCAACGCTGGAATTAATCACTACAGCTTCATGAAACTTGGTCAGTTGATTACAGCAGGTGTCTACTGCAACCAACTGGATGAAATGATGAGGATGCTTCTAATTAAGCAGCCAAGACTGTCAATAGAGACAGATCACTTGCAAGACAACCCTCAACCACTTCTCACACAAACAATGCTGCTCAACTTACAGAAGATGGACTTGGAAACTCCTTGTCATCCACGGTATTCACCAGACCCTGTACTAACTGACTACCGCTTCTTCTGGGCTTTGGACCACTTCTCCAATTCTCAAAAACACTTTTCATGATTTCCTTGCTGCTAGCTCTCCAGGTTTCTTTGCTGCTATCATCAAACAAGCTTTCATTAAGATGGCAAAACTGTGTTGATAAAGTAGGCACAAATTTTGATTGATTGTACTGCTTCTTTATTTGAGATGTAAACTATAGTTTTGATTTAAAATTAGACATTTCATATTTAATGACCTAATAAAGCTCCTCATTTCTCAAATTTTACACTCTACAATGCTGAATTATTTATTTCTCCTTTTCTGAGCTTGCATATTTCCTTCACTGAATTTTATTGAGAATAAATTCATATCTTGTATTTCAAGTGTTTTTACATTCATTTTCCCCTACGATTTTGCAAACAAATTATATTCTTCATCTTTTTTATCCAACAACTAGTCCAGTATTCATCACATAATAGATCCATAAATTTTGTGTTGTTAATGGTAGACTTTCTGATAGATGTGTACTGGTGTTTCATTGCAGCTTTAGTTTACAAGAATAAGGTTGAGTGATGTTTAACATACTTACTGCTATTTAGATCTCTTCCGTGAATTGTCTGTTCAAGAGATTTTCCTGTTTGCTCTTATCCTGAGATTATATAATTTCTCTTTTTTAATTTTATGTATTTATGTATTTATTTATTGATTGATTGATTTTTATTGTTGGGGATTCATTGAGGGTACAAGATGTGTCACACACTGAGACCTCACCCCCTCCCTTCTTCCCTCTCTCTGCTCTGTTATAATGATTTCTATAACAACTATATTATCTTCGAGGAGCTAAATTGTCTTGTCTCTGATATTTAGGATTACAATCTCAAATTGTTCTGTGTGGGTTACACACAAACTTTGTAAGAATCAATCATCATTTCATATGGATACTAGTTATAACACCATTGTAAGTATATTGAATGAAATTTGCACTGCCTTGCATTGACGATTCGGATATTAATTAAGTACCCATAAATGCACAGGCCAGTTTTTAGACTCATTATTTGTGTTTTATTGGTTTGTTATATATTTTTATGCTAATATGGAACTATCTTAGTTATAGTAATTTTTAAAATCAGCTTTGATATCTGATAAAAAAAGAAAAAACCATCCTAGCTAATTCTTCTTCAGTTTGAATTGGCTGTTTTCACTCTTTAAATTCCTTTTCTTATTTCAGAATACTACAGAGGTACAAATGTTTTGTTTATGTGGATTTATTTTGTACTGCTTGAGACAAAGTTATAAGAGTGCCCATCACTCAGATAGCATCCATCATACCTGTTGGGTAAGATTTCAACCATCCTTATCTTCCTTCCTCTCACTTGCTTGATTTCTGTTGAGTTTTACTTCCATCTGTGCACATGAGTTCTGTTTGGGTAGTTCTAAAGTAGTAGTGAGTACATGTTTTGTTTTTTAATTTTTCCAGTGCTTCACTAAGGAGAATGATCTCCAGGTCCATCCAGATTGTTACAAAAGGAATTAATTCACTTTTTACGGCTGAGTAGAACACCACAGTATACACTTATCACGTTTTATTAATCCACTCATGAAATGATGGGTCCTTGTGTTGACTCCACATCTTTGGAATTGTGAATTGTACTAGAATAAACATTCTAATGCAAATGTATTTTTAAGAAAATGATTGTTTTCTCTTTGGGTAGATACCTAGTAGTGGGATTGCTGGATCAAATGTTAGTCTACTTTTAGTTCTTTGAGGAAATTCCATACTATTTTCCATAAAAGTTGTATGAGTTTGCAGTCTCACCAACTGTGTATAAGTGATCTTTCTCTCTGCACCCATGCCAGCATCTATTATGTTAGGAATTTTTGATAAAAGCCATTCTCAGTGGGGTTAGGTGATATTTCATTTTAATTTGTGTTTCTCTGATACTATTGACAGAGAAAACTTTTTCATATGTTTATTGGCCATTAGTCTGTCTCATTCTGAAAAGTTTCTGATCATGTGTTTTGCCCATTTTTTAATGGGTTTGCTTTTTTTCTTGCTTCTTGGCTTGACTTCTTGTAGATTTGGGTTATTAGCCCTTTATCAAATGCACAGCATGTGAACATTTTCTCTCATTATTTAGTTTGTCTATTTGCTTTATTGATTGTTTCCTTGGCCAAGGAGAAGCTTTTCAATTTAATCAAGTCTCATTTATATATTTATTTATTGCTGTGATTGCCATTGAGATCTTCATAAATAATTTGCCTAGGCAGATGTCTGTAAGATTTTTTCCATCATTTTCTTCTAGAATTTTAATGGTTTTGTATCTTAGGTTCAGCTTTGTTATTCATCTTGAGTTAATATTAGTGAGTTGTGCTAGCTATGAATCCTGTCTCGGTCTGTCATGTGTGGCTATCCAGTTTTCCCAGCACTGTTTTGGAGCAGAGATTCTTTTCCCCAGTGCATGTTGCCGGCTGCTATGCCAAAGATCAGACGGAAACATGTGGATGGTTTTATATTTGAGTTTTCTTTTCTATTCCATTGGTCTATTTCTTTATTTTTGTACCAGTACCATGCTGTTTTGGTTACTATTGTTGTGTGTATACATTTAAATCTGGTAAGATGATGGCTTCAGACTTGTTTAATTAGGAGGTATCTCAATCTTAAGGACTCTTTCTTCTGCCCGATATAGTCTATTCTTAAAACTTTCTACTGTTTTCTATATATCCTTGAATTAATTTTTCATTTCCTGAAGTTCTATTTGATTTTTTCTAATAATTTGATTTCTTCATTTCTTGTATTCTTGTCACTTCTTTGTGTTGATTTTTCATTTTCTCTCGTTTTTTGTTGAGATTCTTTATAATCCAAATTTGGAATTCTTTTTCTGTAATTTTGATACTTTTGGTTGGTATCCATTGTTAAAAGTTGTTGTCTCCATTCGGGGGTGACCTTTTATGTTGATTTTTCATACTTTTGGAGTTCTTCCACTGATTCCTTCTCATCTGGCCTCTTGATCCTGTCCTGGGAGTACTGGGTCTAGATAGCAGGATTGTCCCTGGCTTCCCCCAAGATCAATTCCTGACCATGCCAAGGAGAAGAGTGTTGGTTCCAAGTTGCCTATGGGGTGTTCAAGAAGAATTCATGATTTTGGGTTGTCTCTGTACTCCTGTCTTCACTTCTCCCCAGTAACATAATTATATTGGGTCCCCAGCTTTGTCCCCAACATGTGTGGGTGTGGGTGGAAGTGCTTGTGAGTACCAATTAGCCATGGTCTGTTTGCTTGAATTGGGCAATGCTATGATGTGCTATCCAGTTGTTCTCCCTGTCACTGGTTGATGTTTTCATGAAAGAGCCAGCTGTGGAGATATTTTTTATGCCTGTGGCAGACATAAAGGGTAGAGTACTTGAGTGCCCCAAGCTTTAAGACAGACCCTGTAGCTTCCAAGGGGTTGCTTGGTCTCCGCTGTCTTTAGGTGGAGAAAGGCCCCTGCGAAGCTCTTCAAAGCAAAGCCTCGGCAGATATCAGCAAATGCTTTTCTGGCCACTAGAAGGAGCTTCTAGTACAAGGGCCAGGATGGGCTCTCCAAACTGGGAGGGTGTTCACGGGGGAGAGGCCTAAATGCAGGTGCTAGGCCCAGGCCTGGATCGGTCCACCCTCACCCAGTGACACAGGTTTTCTGTGCAGGGGAGGGGTGGACGCTTCCCAGCCCCCACCTCCTTAGACTCTCACAGTTCTGTTCAAGTGTGTGCTCCCTCACCACCCACGTCCAGCTCTCACACCTTCCCTTGGTCTGTGCGTCTGGGGGTCTGACCCGCTGGCACGTCTCTGTGACAACACTGGCAATCAGGGAGTTCCAACTTGGGCATCCCTGTTCTACCACCAGTCTCGAAGGAAGAGCTGTGGGTCCCTGCACCTGTGGGAACCTCTGCCTGTCACATGTACCTGATGGGCAGAAACGACCACTAGCAAATTTCTTGGCATGAATTGCTCTCCCTGTTGTGAAGAGTGGGGGAGGGTCTGGGCAACCCTGTGTGCAGGCGGGTGCCATGGAATCAGGGGCACGGCTCTCCCTCGCCTCCGCCTTATGCCACAGGACAGTTCACCAGCAAGGGGGATGAAAGCGCTCCCAGACCCCGGTTCCTCGCACCCCCCTACACTCGCCCATCAGATGTGTCTGCACAGGCTTCCTTGCCACCCGAGTCCAGCTCCTAGACTTCACCCCACGTCCCCCTGTACCTTTCTCATGTCGGGTACACAGAGACCAGCTTGCTTATCTGAGGCGCTGGGTACAACCCTGAAAAATGCTGGTGGACAGGAAGTGCCCGAATTGTTCGCCCCTGCTGCACCAAAAGTCCTCAAAGGGAAGAGGTGTGGGTTCCACCGCGAGGACGCCTCAGCCTGGGATATGTGCTTGCAGGAGAGAAGCAGCCATGAACTTCCTGGCTCAAACTTTACTCAGAGTTGTCCTGGATGGGGGAGGGGCCCCGGCTCCCGGACAGCACAGACTCCCCCGCCTTTGTAGTCACACTGGGTAGGGGAGGTGCGGGGGATGGGCAGGGCCTGCAGGGGTGAAAGCTGGCTTTCTGTTCTCTTGCAGCATTCTCTTGGTGCCCCTCTCGGGCTGCCCACACTGCTGGGACTCGCTGTTTCACCCCACTAGTCCATGTTTGCCACTGTGCCCGGACTCGTGGATGGTGGAAAGCCTTCAGTGCGCGTAGTGCCCCTGTTCACCTGAGTCCACCCTGCCCCTTCTGCCGGGTTCTGAGCTTCTCTGTTTCATCCATCACCTGTTTCACTCATCTTCTCTTTGTCTTCTTACTTCTTGGCTTTGCAATTTTCTCCTTGGAGTCCTCAGCCACCTCTGACTCTCTGCGGCCCACACCTAACTTGTGACTCTTCTCCCCTGTCCTCTGTCCGATATGCTGCCTTCTGGCCAGACAGTGACAAGTGATGCCTCCAGTTGGCCGTTTTGGACATCTCCTCTCCAGAATGTCTTCCCTCCAAAACTCTGCCTCGCCCGTGATTTCTGATCTGTCTCCTCAACAAAACGAGGCCATTGTGCTCCGCTTGGGATCCCCTTTCTGTGCTATGGTCTAGAAAGTTTATCCAGGCAGAAAGCCAGGTTACAACAGGGCTCATCTTGTTTGGTTTCCTTCTCTAAGATATCACAGTTCTTCATTGTCTGGTATCAGTAAACAGTTTTTAAAGCTGTGCTTTGCCCAGTTTTCTAGACAGGAGAGGACAGGAGAAGGAGGCAGATGCCTGGTACTCTGTCATCATTAGAAGTGAAAGTCCAATTGTCTTCTTTGGAAATGGATTTTCACTTTAATACCATAAGCTGTTTTCAAGTACTTTTTGAATGCATGTATTTATTAAAACTGAGGTCAGTCCTTGAGAGATCCACAGGGGTGAGGGGTGGGGGTTCATTGTGTGTTTCCTCATTAGTAGCCGAGTCACTCTTTCTCTACACCAGGGCTAGTCAACAGAACTTTCTGTCATGAGGAAAATGTTCTCTCTCTGGAAGAGAGAGATACAGTAGCCACTACCTCCATGTGGCTCCTGAGCCTTGAAATGTCCTTACACAATGGAGAAGCTGAATTTTACATTTTATTTCATGTGAATTAAATTTAAATAACCATAGATGGCTAATGGCTGCTGAGTTGGACAGCACAGATGAAAAAATTATTCCCTGTGTTTCAGAGCCCATTTGTCACCTCAAGGCCCTTTGTCACCTACAGCCTAACTCAGGTTCTGATTTTCTGGTTCTGAACTTTTCTCTAATGAGAGTCTTGTCCTTGCTCCTCTATGTCTATTGGAATTTTACCTCTCCCTCCACTCGGAGTTTGTGATTCCTTCTTTCATTCCCTGTCCATTGGAATTTTACCTCTCCTTCCACTCGGAGTTTGTGATTCCTTCTTTCATTCCCTGTCCATTGGAATTTTACCTCTCCCTCCACTAGGAGTTGGTGATTCCTTCTTTCACTCCCTGTCCATTGGAATTTTACCTCTCCCTTCACTCGGAGTTTGTGATTCCTTCTTTCATTCCCTGTCCATTGGAATTTTGCCTATCCCTCCACTCGGAGCTTGTGATTCCTTCTTTCATTCCCTCCCTCCTTCCTTCCTTTCTTTCATCTTTTCATTAACACGCAGTTGTCACAAACTTACTTTGTGCCTGGACATGCCAGACTATGATGAACAGATAAATAATATATAATCTTTCACTTCCAGGATATCAGAGTCTAATAAGAAAGGCACATACACAGACAAGTAAAGTGTAATAGTTGAGTAAATGCAACAACAGAAACAAAGCATTAAGAAATAACATTGTTGTGTGTTTATTGTTGGGGACGTTTGTAAGGAATGGGACTGAGCTCAGAAAGAAGAGGTTTGCAGGAGGACGATTTGATGTTGCCTCTAAAATCTGACACAGAAATTGGAGATTGCCAGGTGGAAAAATGAAGTGGGGTATTCCAGGTAGAAGGCATGGAATGATTAAAGATCGCCATCTGTTAAGAAACTATCAACAGGTGATATTGCTGGAGAGAAAAGTAAGTTTGATGTGAAGAAGGGTTGTTGGAGAGTGCTAGATTATAAAATTTAAGAAGCAAACAAGATTAACTATGTCTTTGATATGGTCAAGGAATCCTGGCTCTATTGTATCAGTGAAGGAGAATGAAGACTTTTAATCTGAGAAATGACAGGGAAACTACTTACAGGGCTGTTGCAATAGCTCTGATGACGAATGACGAGGATCTGAACAAATATAGCAGCAACAGAAATGAAAAAGAGGAGGCTAATAAGAGAGACATAATGTCAAATTGGCGGGCTTAGTTGGCTAACTGGGCATGGGATGAAGGAGGGGAGGATTCCTGAGGGACTTGGAGTTATGACTTTGGTTGTCAAACTGGTGGTGATGATTTCAATAAAGAATTCAGAAGAATAGCTGTTTTGAAAAAAAGGATAACGATCTCTGTTTCAGAACCATTCAGTTGGCAGTTAGTGATATAGCTTTATAATTTAAAGAGAAGATCTCAACCCAGCAATGGGAGAGGGCACTCAAGCATGTACAGAAAGTTGTGTGGGAGGGAAGGATTTCCAACTGCACAACTGAACAGCTGGAGGAACTATTTTTTGGAGAGTTTCCTGGATATTCGGGTTATCAGCATTTAGTCTTCAGTAAGTTGAGCCAATTTAAGTTTTAAAATTGAGTAGGCTGTACCAATATTAATGAGAAAATCAATTAATTTTCCCACTTTTGTGGTTATCCTGGTGGGATATATTAATCACTGGCTGTAATTCTAGTGGATTATGAGGAACTTTGGGGTTCCATTATTGCACATCTTCTGCATTTAGCCCTATCAACTTTACAGTTGCTGCCCTATCACTCTTTTGCTGTAAGTTAGGACAATACTTTCTTCAAAGGATTTCTCTTTAGAACAGACATATTGGTCTTTTGTTAAGGGAATTTTTCTGATTAATCATTTTTTATTTCTGTGGGGTGGGAGGTAGTCCATGTTTAGTTTGTTAGAACTATCAAAAGTCTTGTCTGTTGTTTCATTTTATATAACTTTTTCTTGGTTATTGTTCTTTAGTCTGTTCACAATTTATAATGATCCAATAAGTTACTTTAGCCAAATAACCCAAGGGGGTAAAGGGAGAATCCCCTCTAACTTGTGTAGCTTTTGGTGCATATAAGACATGTTCTGGTCAATAAAGGTCATGTAGATTGACCTTGAATTATCAGGACTTTCTAGATCTATATTAGCATGATTCTGATATGGTTCCAAAATTTATTTAAGGAAGGCAGATGAATTTTGTTTCCTATCTTATTTTCTGAACCTTGTTCAAGTTTTTAAGTTTTGGGGATCCCTTTCCTAAGTCCAGCCAGGATACAGTCTCAAAAATGTTGAATCTTACTTTTAGCTCTATTGTTTGGGTTCTAGTTGGGGTCATGTGTTGAGATAGCCAAATTAGTTCCTGTTCTTACCTGGTTATTCGGGTCTCCCTTATGTAATCCGTCAGCCTCTTTTTGAGCCTTTTCCTGGACAATGTGATGCTCCTCAGAGGTTATTAATATGCTAAGCAGGCCGTGGGTATCTGTTCATGTGGGGTGATGTGTGGTGAAATAGATTTAAACAGATTGATTATACATTTTGGGTCATCCCAGTAGTCAGGATTATCATGTTTCCAATTATATAAATCAGAAATGGTAAATGAGTTATAAACCCACATTTTTACTGGCTGTCCATGCTCTTTTATTCTTTTTATAGGGACCTGTCTCAAAGGGAATTACCCTGTTGGAAAGGAGGGAGGGCTCTGACCAAATATGTGCACCCTGCTGGGTGTGGGAAGAGACCATGTTCTCACTCTTCCCATTATTATTCTCATGAAAGAAAGAACATGAAAGATAGATCTCTGCAGAAGTCAGGGAAAGAAAGGGATCCCAAGTCATAAG